>BQNB010015717.1:35734-40449 GCA_026074375.1 Tanacetum coccineum | reverse complement strand
TGCACCATACTCAAAACACGTAATAACTCCCTGATTCGGCCCTGGAGTTCCTTGAGTAGGTACAGTCACAACAGATCTGCAATCCCTGGCCAGATGTCCAATCCTCTTACAGTTATGACACTTAGCAGTACACTGTCCTTCGTGGTGTAGCTTACACTTATTGCAGAAAGGAAGTGTTCCTTCATAACCATTCTTCTCATTGTTACCAGCCATATAGGCTCTAGCAACATTCTGACCTCCAGTATTCTGTCGTTTGTGGGGTGGTTGTTGCCCACGGTTGTTTCTATAGTTGTTGTTCAATCTCCTCTTGTTCTCTGCGTTTCTTACAGCATAGCCCTTCAACTTTTGATCCATCAAGTTGTTGGCAATTCGAACAGCATCTTGTAGTCTTGTGGGTTCTGCAGCAATTACATTCCCTTGGATATTATCAGGAAGACCTCCAATGAATTTCTCCACCCGATCTTCCTCCTTGGGGACCATTTTGGTACACATCATGGTAAGTTCTTAGAACCTTTGAGTGTAAGTAGCCATGTCATTGTTCTTCACCGACAAATTCCACAACTCGGTTTCCATCTTTTGGATCTCATTTCTCGGGCAGTACACTTCAGTCATCAGCTTCAACAGCTCTCTCCATGATAAAGCGTATGCAGCATCAGTTCCGATGGTTCTCTTGTGAGAATTCCACCAGGTTAATGCACTGTCGAGTAAAGTGCAGGTAGCATACTTCACCTGATATCTCTTCGAATAGTTGCTGATGTGAAACATAGTTTCCATCTTTTCACTCCATCTTATCAAACCAACCACACCTTATGTTCCTTTAAAACTCAGTGGTTGACATTTCATGAAATCTTGGTAAGTACATTCACGAGCACCAGGCCTATCGCCTCTTTCATTCACATTACGGTTCTCATTACCATCACCGTTGTCGCCTCTATTATTTCCATTTCCAGCACCATTTCCATTACCATTTCCATTACCATTTCTATTACCATCTCCATTACTATCTCCTCCATTGTCATTCCCATTCCCGAGTTCAAGATATCGGTTAACCCGGCGAGCCTCTAGAGCTGCGTCCACACGTTGGTTGATCATTTCTTCAATTACGACAGGGGTCATACCGGAACGAGTGTTAGTCATTGTTCTACATCACAAGACACAACCCATGGTGAGATTTTGAAACGAATACACGATTATTAGATAACGATAATTTAATACATGCTATGAAAAAAATATAGTTACAACACGATTGCCAGAACGAATAAATAACAATATAGATAAATAAGCGAGAGAATCAAAACAAGCTTTTCATTTCAAGAATGAAAGCATAATTCGGTTACAACCAAAATCCAAAATAGGTACACGATCCACAATTGTTTCTACTGCTAACATCTAGACCTAACCATCGGTTTAGTGTCCTACATGATCATGGTACAGCTAGTCTAAGGGCGAAAACCCAAACGTCTCTTAACATATGACTCCAACCTTCTAAGTCTCCCCCGAGTATCATCGCGATCCCTACGAACCTGACGAAACTCCTCCTATGAAAGAGACAGAATGTTCACACGATCCCTCTTGATATCCAACATAGCACGAACCTTGAAGTTCTCCAACCTCAAGCTCTCAATCCTCTTGATCATACTAACTCTCTGTCCCCTAGCTATCAACTGATCAACCTCCAACCGTCTCTGAACAGTCTCAATCCTGACAATCCTGTCAATACGAAACTCAGACATGTGATGGTAAAAGTCACGCACAGCATCATCCAAGTCAATCGGCATGTCCTCAAATGACCTAACAATGCCGTCCCTAGTTCCAGACAAATCAGAAGAATCCTCTCCAACTGGCTCTAAAATCTCCTCCTCAACCATCGGTGCCGACATAGGATCGATACCTACCTCAACCGTGTCTCCAACACTGGTGTCAGCCTCATTCTCCTCTGTGTCGTCCCTGACATCCCTAGGGTCAATCTCAACATGATCTCTAACATCATCCCCATCACCAATACCCAACTCTATATCAACCTCAGTCTCTATAGGATCAATCTCGGTATCCTCCTCCTCCATGCTAGCCTCAGACGAATATTAATCTCTGAACCTCTTACGAAGTGGTAAGAGATCAGCACGGGTAGGAGCTAATGATCCCATAACTGGTGTAGATGATGGTACATAATCAACCAGGGATCTACATCTCTTGCGAGATGGTCCAGTAGAAGGTGAAGATGGATGCAGCGGTCTCTCTGATGATTCTCCTGATGATGACTCTGATGTAGTCGGTGGATACAAGGTAGATAATGGAGCAACACACCAATGACGAAATGCCTCACTACGTTGTGGTGCTCTCCTCGGAGGTGGTACATCTATAGTCGAAGATTCAGAATGAGCCTGATCTGGTGCATCCAAACCCGAAGAATGAACTGGCGAAGAATCCGAAGATGAACTAGAAGAAGATGGGTGATGGTCTGAAGAACGAGGTGATAGGTGCGGTAAGGTCGACCAAAAGGAATTGCCTCCCCAGGTTGGATAAGAATCGCTGACCGTCGACGAATCCTAGGTGGGGCAGTAACAGGAGTAATAGGATACTCAGATGATGATGATGGATGTGTTGTTACCCTGCTCCTCCAACGAGCAACGGTAGCAACAAAAGGGTCCTGCGATGGTGGTCCATCAGAAGATTCAGGAGCCTTAGAAGAATCGGTGCATAAGGAAGATGAACTGGAAGACGATGATGTCGATGATTGGGAGAACGAGGGTGATGCATGGCCTCGATGCTAATCTGCAGTGGTTAAAGTCCAACTCTCTTCCTTGCAGTCAACAACTTACGCGGCCCGTTAAAATGGGTGCGGTAAGGTCGACCAAAAGGAATAGCTTCCCCGGGTCGGATAAGAGTCGCTGACCGTCGACGAATCCCGGGAGGGGCAATAACAGGAGCAATAGGAAACTCATGTGATGATGATGGACGTGCTGTTACCCTGCTCCGCCAACGAGCAACGGTAGCAACATAAGGATCCTGTAGTGGTGCTCTATCAGAAGAATCAGTGCATATGAATGGTGAAATAGCTGGTAGCGGGGAAATGTGCTCTGGTGAAGTCATCTTATCTGGTGAATCAGAATCGGAACCCGTATAGGGAACCAAGCCACACAATCAGTGGGTGAAGGCGACAAGAGTGTTTCAAACCATAGGAAGCGGAGAGGATATAAACAGGAGCAATCGTAGAAGTCTCTGGAGCAACCACAGAAGTAGAGGGAATAACAGTAGGAATATCACCAAAAAGAATAACCCGAGAGGGCGGGGGGTGATCCACACTTATACAAAGAATCAGAAGGATATAATGATAGTTGAAGCTGCCATAATCTGCAAAAGCAAAAGTTTATATAAATTCTCCGTTCCTTTATATGAAACCATGCAAGGCATAAAGAAATGCTAAAATGAATGGCAAGGTAAGTATGGCAATATGTAATACTCTTACGTATATATAGTAATCTCATATATATATATGCAGCACGGAGAGACAACAAGTAAGCACAAATAGAGGCACATAGGATCACATTACTGGTTATAGCCCAGACCTAGTATAACTACCTGGTTCTCTATAACCTTGGCTCTGTTTCAATTGTTACCACCCAAACTGGGGCTGTCGTAATACGTGTCCATTCAAGGGCGTGACGTACATTAAATCAATCACAAAGCAATAAGAACGACACTAATCATGGACAGTTTTGAAAAGTTTATCGTTGCATAAAATAAAATAGATTTAAGTTTTACAGCCCATAATAATTAAGTTAAAAGTAGCGGAAGCATAACAAAGTTTTGATAATGACAACGAGTAAATAATAGATAAGTTCTTGAAATTGGCGAAGTCACATAGACATAGGACTCAACTAGTATTCAGAATCTATCCAAGCTAAGCACCTGAGAAAACATGTTTAAAACGTCAACATGATGTTGGTGAATTCATAGGTTTAAGTTAATGTAAGAGTGGACCACAAGATTTCAAAACATATGTGACTACTATAACGAATACAGCATCACATAAAAAGTATTTACTGTTGCACTAAGCTCATGACACTGAAGCTAATTAATCAACAGGGCATGCTACCATTCCTGTCGCATCGTATTCCTGCCCTGAAACCGGATTGTCCCAAAACCTAAGACCACATAATGAACAATCGACATACATTATATCGTTTGTTCTTCGTTAAGTGAACCAAAAAGCGGATAGGGATAATTAGTCCCAATAGATCTATCTATTCACTCGCGCTCCCTCAACCGGTCCTCCGGTCGAGAAACTAACAGTTCATGATAAGTTGGGCAGTAGTAGGTTTGTAAGCAACTTAGGCAACACATAAACCAAGTAAAAAATCGGCGTTAAAGGACTTTGTGTCATTTAAAAGCAACAATGTTTCTCAACCATAGTATAAAGCGTTTTAACATCAGTAAAAAATGTGGGGGCTATGAACTCACCTTAGAAGGGTAAGCGATACACAACAAATGATGAAGATATTAAGGAGGTCTAGCCGCGACTGTGTAAGTATGGGTTATTGAACTTAACATTTATCAAAGAAACAAGTAAGCAACATGTTCATCATTTTTAAAGGCTAATCCAAGTTGTGTTCTGCGTTTTAGTAATAAAAGACTTTGATAACTTTTACCATGTCTTAGTTAAATCTCGACACTTGCAAAAAGTTACTATTTTTAGAAACTTTCCCTTTTAGGAA
>BQNB010015717.1:15734-25734 GCA_026074375.1 Tanacetum coccineum | reverse complement strand
ATTCATGCTTCTAACCTCTAGATATTCACGAAACAACACAACCCTAAATCCTGTTCAAACCTAAATCAACTTTTAACGCATTCTAAACCTTACCGAACACACCATCATACTTATAATTCATCCCTAATCATTATTAACTAGTTTAATTATATTAATTTATAGATTTTATAAAACCCTAATTATCCATCTTAAGCCCTAAATGCATCTACATGAAGGACCCCTAGGTTATAGTCTAGGCTCAACCACCTACTTCTCTATAACCATTGGCTCTGATACTAATCTGTCACACCCCGCCAAGGCGGAAACACGAGGCGCGACAAGAAAGGGATTCATCACAACACATTGGCGTCTATATAGAGAAACTAAAACATGCATAAATACAAGGTATAGACACACAGTGTCATGAAAATACCTAAACACATCAACAAAATCCAAAAGGCGACTGACACTGAAATGAAGGTAGTTTATGTCAACTCATCCTGTTGAATACCTGAAAATGATGCTTATACGTCAACATAATGGTTGGTGAGAAACATAGGTTTTCAGACACACGAATCCAATCAATTTCCAAAATGATTTATCCAATTTTTGTGATTATAAAACAACACATTTCGCATGACAATTATGCTAACTAACATACAAGCTAACATGCAATTCAATCCAATCAATCATTCAAACACCAAGCAGACAACCGCAATCGCTCTTGGATCATACCAAATCTCTATCCCTCTAGCTCAGGCCATGGATACCTGCAAGTAATCCTCCTGACTAGGAAACAAATCCTTCCACTAAATAGGCAATGTATACCTATAAGTAACCCTCCTAACTTAGTCCACATATCAATATCACATCACATAACATGTATCATATAATGCATATCAGTCACATAATAGTCCATGCATTTACATAAACACATAATCACAGAAATTTAAAACTCTTTTCAACACTTACATCATTTCCATCCCAAGTTTAAAACGCAATAAAAAGTGGGACTATGTAACTCACCTGAATGCTCAAAACGCAACTTCCAGTTCCTATCACGCAACTATACAAATATATAAACACGGTTACACGCAACCAAGCTAAAAGCTCTAGTCTATGTAACACACATATGATGGATGTCTAAGGGTTTGATTAACAATCATGGGTCACCCCGACACCATGCCCAACCTCAACCATCTCATTAACACATTACACTAGTTAACTACAATTTATTCAGAAATACAGAATTTTAGTGTATCTTTACTAACTTAAAAACCTTACTTGCTGACCTTCATAAACAATACCAAAAATCACTTAAGTTCATTTATGAGTTTACTAATTACCTTGTGATTCCCAAGTACTCATTACATGTGCAACTATCCCAAATAAAATCCAACTTCAAAACTGTCCCAATTCAGATCTGATTGCACACTAAAATGTATGACCCTAATTACCATACTTAGATACACAATCAGCGGCTATCCTTATATGGTTTCTTTATATGCATATTTAACCTAGTCATTGTAGATTGGCTAACCGTAATTTCACTTTTAAGTTAGGATTTTACCCTTCCAAACATGACCTAATTCTAACCCGTATTCACTGTTTTGACAACTTTTCTTGTAACCAACATTTAACCAAATTCTAGAACTCAAAATCATTCGAGGCCAGACTTTTTGAAAAATAGACTCTTTGAACTACAATTTAGGCTCTTGAATCATATCAATACATGTTTCTAACATCTAGATATCATCAGTTTAAACAGACCTAATTCTGCAAAACCCTAAATCAAGATCTAACATAAACCCTAACATGCAACATGCATGATCATAACCCTAAACTAACCCTAATTATCATTCCATCATTAAAGCTCATATATAATCTGTGTTTTATGTAAACCCTAGATCCATCATAAGTCTTGTTACATGATTGCATAATTCTAACTAAGTTAAGCATACTTACCTCTTGATTTCTTGATCCTAACACCGATTCTTAGTTACTTCTTGATCAAAATTCTTGGTTCCTTATTCTTAGGGAGGGAGAAGTCAACACCTAGGGTTTTGGGGCTGAATGAGTCATTTTTTAAGCTTATGAATCCCTTATCTAACTAAGTAGAATCATAATCCCAGTTAAACTCCTAAGATAAGGCCTCTTTTTTCCTTTCTTGGGCCGATTTTATATATACATACATATATTTATTTATATATATTTTTTATTAATTTATTATTTACATTATAATTTACATTACCTTAAGTTTTTATAAAAACCTAAGCTAATTTGGGTAAACCTTTTTACATAAACGCTACTTACTAAACTTTCTAAAAATAACTTTTCATTTCTCATTTCACTTTCCATTTTGGAAAGTTTGCTACAAACTTTCATATTTCACTCACTTAACTCATTTCCAAAATGACACATTTCTTATAAACGCTTAACACAAAATCATCCAACTATTGATGTAGCATTGCATGCAATACGCCATTCCTTTCCATTATCAATACACGTGGACAAATGGAATGCTCATCACCAAACACAAACGCACTCAAAATGAGATGATCATACACCTCAAAATGATATCATACACCTATTCAATACACTTAGCACACATATTTAACACATAGCACACAAGAAATCACACAAAACAAACTCTTAGCCATTTCTAAAGGTATCACCAACCTGATTAAATCACGAATGTCACACAAAGAGTTACTGGGTGTTTACAAAATTAAATGGTTTAATATGAAGCTCTTAATTAACATCTTATTTAGGAGAGTTAAGCTTTAATGTTTCCCTCAATTAAGATGCATTAAAGGTTTCGGCCTACAATTCTCCACACTAAGAAGAAAAGAAACACCCTCTTAGTGGAGTAACAAAGTAATAATTGGTCCATGTCTTGCCACATCATTGTGTGAATGTTTATTTGTAAATATTATGTGGTTCTAGCAAGCCTCAAAAGATAATTTCCCTTTTACTTACGGAAATACTCGGAATAAAACATATAGATACTTTTATTATAATCACTAATGACGTGACTAATATATTTTTGCAGGTTACATGTGAAAGTACTAGATAGATATTTGATTATGGGTTTTGTTAGTATAAAATTAGTGAGGTAGTATTGAGCAAGAATAACATGCTTATAATGGAGATTGCAAGCCAGCTATCAGATGAGAAATTATACTAAGTGAATGTTTGAAGATTTCCTGCTAAGAAAGAAAGAGACCTTTAGTCTTACCGCGGGAGGGGAGTCCCGCAATTGAAGTCCGGTGTGAGAGTAAGTATCGGTTATAAGTGGTATGTGTGTAAATGGTAGCGAAAATCGTACTGTTAGAAGTGTTTGGATGACTTCTTATATAGGCGAGTATTGTTGTTGGACGCATGGGTCACGGGGCGAGGTTCACCATATACCCAGTGGATAATAGGGTTGTTGTTGTGAGGTCAACGTCGATGATACCGTCACCTTTTTGTAGCGTAGCTGCTTAGGTTATTGTTATCATCGTCTGTTATCCTTATTAGGAACGTTGACGTTCTTGCTTGACATCCCATGTTCTATCTCTTACTCTTTTTGTTTTAGTCATGGGTGACCGTCTGTCGTGAAGTGGCACGCTGGCATGCGCGGATTATGCTTTTTGAAGGACTACGCAGCTTGTGCTCCTCGTGGCCACGTGCGGGTTATGCGTCCTTGCAGCTCCGCGGTGCTCATGTTTCTTGTGGCCGCGTGTGGATTATGTTCCTTGCGGGACAGCTGGCCTTTGGTTACTTTGGTTCTTTTCAGGTGTTAGGCTTGGGCCAATTATTCATCGTATTACGGCCAGGGTAAAGCTATACGTTAATATGTCCTCCTAGTCTAGTGTGTCTTTCGTACGGGCGGAAGATATTGCTAGAATCAGATCCGCTCAGTTGTTGGCGGTCAGCGGCTTGGTGTGTTATCCTCATACGCTTCTTGGTAAGTAGCTATAGGTGACGTGGTCTACTTCTAACCACGTGATTTCTGACTGACATGACGCTTTTTCAGGTGCACGAATCGTCGTAACTGTTCATCTTTCCTTATTTTCACCGTTCGATGAAGGGTGTGGACACGTGTCTTAATCTTGGCATTTTTGGGTTTTCTTCTCGTGGGTCTGTATAAATACCCCCTTATTTTTACTATTTTTCTTTTTTGGTTTTTTACTGCGCTTTCCTCTATCTTTTTACTCTCACTCATCCAGTTCTTCTTCCGTTTGTTTATTTTTGACTGCTCGTGCGCTTTTAGTCACAGGTTAGGTTCTCATATCCTCTTGTATTTGCATTTATCTTTGAAATGGTTGGTAGTTTGATTTATATTGTCACTTTCGTATTGACCCAAAGGGAATTAGATCACCAATGTTCTATGTTTAATATTCTGGCCGACTTGCGGCCAGAGTTGCCTGACCGGAATGCTATAATCAAAGATAGTTCAGAGGGGAAAATCGGCATGTATACTTGCTTCATTGAGTTTGCCAATTTCTGGATCCCCTTGTCGAAGTTTTTGCTCTCTGTACTCGAGTATTATCAGATTAATCTCTCCCAGTTATCTGTTATTGGTGCGGCGAAAGTAAGTCACTTTGAGATTATGTGCCGTTCTTTTGGCCGCGTTCCTACATTAGGTACCTTCCGCCGTCTTTATGTTAATTCTATTAGTAACGAGTGGTTATATTTTTAGAAGCGTTGTGGTGTTGACGATCCCTGTTGCTATTCGAAGAAGTTTGATTCGTTGAAGAACTAGAACAACCACTTTTTCTGTATTGATGCTTCGGTTTGCCCGTTATCTATTCCGTGGTTCAGTGGCACTTCCGTTGTCAAGGATCCGCTTCCGGTAGACGAAGTCGTGGATCTGCCCTGTGTGGAATTGTTGAATGAGAACCGTACCATCATTAGGAAATATCCAAAGGTTTTTCTATGTCTTGTGGGGATTAGTCGCTCATTTACTAAGTCTGACGTCCATCCTACTTTGTTGTGTAGTGATGATGAGGGTAGGTGATTTCCTATATGTGTTTAGGGTAGGGTTTTTACTCTCTTGTTTCTTATTATGATATGTGTTTTGTTTGTTGCAGAGATAAGTTTACTTGATTTCGTTAATTCTATGGATCCTTTCAAGGTAAAGACTGGTGAGCAAACTCTTGCTAAGAATGAGGTTCTGCTTCTGACTGAGACTGAAGATAGAGTTATCTCTCCCTCTTCGAAAACCATTAGTCTTGTCGATTATACTATTCAGGATGAGATGAATGTTAATGTTGGTAAAAGAAAGAAAAGGCTGGCTTTTGTTTCTGGGTCGCCACCTGTGAAGAAGGCGCGGACTGAGGGCATTATTATTTTTGATTCTCGGCCTAGCACAAGGGTCAAGTCCCCTACTGCTTTGCGGAGGCTTATTAGACAGAGTGGTCAGGTTAACGTTGGCTCTGGGTCTGTTGTTCCTGCCGCGGAAGAAATTACTTCGCCTTTCGTTACTCCTACTCCCGAGCATGCTCCTAAGGATGATCTCCGTGATAATGTAAGGACGTGTCCTCCCTCAGGTCATTTTTTATTTTGTCATCTAGCTCTATGGATACTGACATTCCCGCTTCTTCCTAGGTTGTTACACGTGTCTCTTTAGCTCTAGCCGATGTTAGTGTGCCTGTGATTGATCCTGCTAGTGACGCCCACGGTTTATCCGGTGCTGGTCTTGAAGTTGGGACTCTATCCGCTACATGGAGTCAGGGTTCTTCTACTGATGATTTCTATGAGTCTCAGACTGTTGATTCTGCTACCACTCTGAACATGTATGTTCCTAACTAGAATATCACTAACAATGCTCGGATAGATAATCCTGCCACTTGTCGTAGTCTTCTTGATCACGTTACTCCTCTTGGCTACTGGGCTGCTCTTCGCAACCAAGGTGATGTTGGGTTCCTTGATGCTTTCAACATTAACTCTGCTCAACATATTTGCATGGCGTCTGAATTGCGTCATTGTTATAAGCATGAGATTATGACCAGGGAGAAGTTTATGAGAAAGTTCACTGATAGTGCAGCGATTGTTCAGCAAAGGGATGCAGAGGTTGCTGATTTAAAGGCTAGGTTGGAGAGGTTTGAGGCCGAGGCTGCGAAAGTGGTAAAGCTTCGCAAGCGTGTGTGTAATACCCCCAAAAATGTGTCATAGCGAAAATGTGTCCGGGGGCGTTACTTCATAATACACAGCGCTAGATACAAGAGAACGACCTCTAAATGTGTCGTTTGAAAAGTAATCTCGTTGATTTCCTTGAAATTGATATAACATTTGTCCCATAATTGCATCACAATGAAAAGCTTGAAAACAACCCAACGAGATTTGATCATTTGTATGTAAGTAGAAATCCATGAATAAAATCTTGTCAAATTTAGACTCCAGTGCACATCAAGTAGGCCAAGCATCTAATTCACCTGAGAAAAACATGCTTAAAAAGTGTCAACATAAAGTTGATGAGTTCATATATTTGTTTAAGTATAATTGTTGAACCAAGGTTCTGTCAAGTGTGTATGACCATTTAAATCCTTAAATGTCCTTCCAAAATGTATGTATGATTTTTAGAAATCAAATAGTTGTAAAGTATGCATGACCATTTCAATCCCCAAATAGTCACAAAAATGTACGTATGAATGTTGAACCGCAATTGTTCAAAGCATGTATGATATTTATATATATATCACCAAAATGTTTCAAGTATGTATTGCCACTTTATTCAAGGCACAGCATGATTACCATTACTCTAAGTTCATGAAACTACGACGTAGACTTGTATGTATGCCACTTTATTCAAGGCACAGTAAGAGTGTACCCATCGTAGGTGTTCCCTCCAAGAACACCCGGGCATTAATGAAAATAATATGTACCCATCATAGGTGTCCCCTCCAAGAACACCCGGGCATTTCTAAAAATATTCATGTGTATGTAATTGTTGGCCCTGAAGACTCAACCAATCGTATTCCGACATGTTATAACGTTCGTTTGCCCAGTGATAGCTAATCACCCGAACTAGGATTGTCAATCCCGAATAGATCTATTTCATAACATTCGCGCTCACCCTCCAAGTGATTTACAGTTCATGCAACTTAAGCTAATCCGTAATCATTTCCAAATTAAAGTATGTATTCGCGACCAAAAGTGAATTCAATTAATCTATCCCATAGCGAGCTATGCAAATAAGTATGTAAACCAATTTGTAATTAACCATGTAAATGCATTTGTAAACAAGCATGTTCTCACCCCGAAAATATATGTAAAGCCAGTAAAACATGGGGCTATAAACTCACATTGATGTTGCAGAATGATTGGCGGAAATGCACATTTTAAGCATAACACGAACGGAAACCAGAACGGCTCGACCCAGAAGTTGCGGTTTATCTTAACGGTTATATCCTACTAGCCTAGGATAGTGTATTTGGGTTTTCCGATGGATGAGTACATCAACGCGACACGTTGATAAAAGATTTAGATCTCAAGTTGTAATAGTTTGGTGGTTGGTTAAATAAAGTAAATCGAAAATAAACGCAAAGTGTGTAATATATGTCGTATATATCACTTATGAAAAATAACAATTATACAACTCATACCGTGAATTATATGACAAAGACAAACAATCCAAAGATTAATATGAAATGTATAATACTTTGCAAGTATTATATAAGAAGTGGGAGTAAATAATTAAACCAAACACTTTGACATGTTTTCGGAAATCACCACTTAATTAAATAAAAGTTCTTGCATAAAAGTAAACACACGTTTTAAAGTCTTTACTTTGTCCATTAATCGGGAATTATAAAATAATATTTTATAATTTAGTATTCGTTTCCTCGACGGATCTTAGTTAAACTAGTTGTCTCATTTACAAAAGTGTAGTTCTCGTTCGTTTATCTGGTTATTGTATAATTACAAATTAACGATCTTAAGACTATATAACTTCGTCTTTTATCGGTTTTTCTAAGATAATAGAAATTGTAACGAAATTTATTAAGTATAGTAATTTATATAAATGTCGTCATGACCTTTTCGTTTAAACCACCTTTTTCATTTTTATGAAATTCAATCCATGTTGCAATTTTTACTCGCGTTTCAATGTTTCAAACACCCGCGTGTTTTAGATATAATATATATATAGATGTTATTATATCTAAACTAAACAAAATAATAAATATCATCTTTATTTAACCATTTTAAACCACCAATATATATCCGGTTTTATATTTATAAGATTTTACGATATATATTTATTTGTCGATTTATATTAACCCAAACGCACCCCTTGCTGTCAAAACCAAACGCACCCTATGTGAATCTGTCAAACCAAACACACCTTTGTGCGGTTACACAGCCAACCAAACACCCCTTTGTTGTATTCTCTTAACCCAAACGCACCCTTTGTGGCGCAACTGCCAAACCAAACGCACCCTTATGATGGAACAGTTAACCCAAACACACCCTCTCGCTGTTTTCTTATACCAAACGCACCCTATGCTGTCGAAAACAAAACAAACGCACCCCATGTCGTTTTTCTGCTAAACCAACGCACCCTACTCGCTGTTAAACCCAAAAAACATACACCCCTTTACGTTTTTAAAAACCAAACGCACCCTACTCGCTGACCCAGATCCGAACGCACCCTCATGGGTGTTTATAAAACCAAACGAACCCTATGTGGTCGTTTTAAAAACTAGACGCACCCTTATTGATGCTTATAAGAAAACCAAATGCACCCTTGGTGCGAGAACCATAACCAACGCACCCTTGTTGGCTGAGGACATAACAAAAGGCACCCTTATGGGTTATAATAACCCAACGCACCCTATTTTGGTGTTAACCCGAAACCAAACGCACCTTATACTGGTGGTTTATAACCACCCGCACCCTTGTGGTTCGTTTGTCAAACCCAACGCACCCTTGTGGTGACTCTTGCTGCCAAACGCACCCTTGTGCTTATTTATAACAAACCAAACGCACCCTTCTTGATGCTGTGATGATGGAAATGGTGCTGATGATGTCGTGGTGGCAGTGGGGTGGTGGTGGGTATAGGCGCGTGGCGGCGCGTGGTGGTGGGGATCGGGTAGATCGGTGATGAGAAACGTTTTTGGATTCGGCCGGAAACTCGCCGGAAAAGTTTTCTGGTGGCCGGTGGTGGTGCCGGAGCGGCGGTGGTGGTCGCCGAAAAAAGAGAGAGAGATGGAGGTGTGTGTGTGTTGTTATAAGAAATGAAATGAAAAAAAATATAAAACTTTTTATAAATATATTAAAAGTTATAAAGTGAAATGATAAATGCCCAATAGTTTAGGGTTGATTATATAAATATTTCACAGGGACCAAAAGTGTAAATTTTGGTAATTAATGGTTTGGGGCTCGTTTGAACCACTTAACGGACGATTCAAAACACGAAACTTGCGCCATTGCGTTTCAAATTATTTTTTCGATAAAAATGAGTATTTACTTGATAGTATTTCATAAATATTTTTATAACATTTATAAAAATATTTTTTATTTATTTGGTGTCTCGGTTAAAATAAAAACGAATTTTTAATTCGGATATTCGCGATTTTATTTAATATTTTTATTAAATGTATAGTGATAATTAAAAATAAATTTAATTATTTGTGTGTCGGTAACCGTTGTGTGCATTTTTTAAAACTTTGCGAGACTGTTTTAGCCCTCTTCTGCTTGTTTTTAAGTCTCGAGTAAAACTAAAAAGTTGTCTGAAATATCGTTTTACATCAAATTGTTTTAGGGTCCAATTCGTGAAAACGTGATTTAGGTGGTCGTTCTTATAAGTCAAGCCAGACACTAAAAGTCAACGATTGAAATAGTCATTCAAAAATTCGAAAATTCTCGGATGTTACATTCTTCCCCCTTTTCTCTATTTTTTTACCATCATGAGGTGTATCTGGTATGACTGGAGGAGGTTGACTAACTGCAGCTTCTTGTTTATCTTTTCTCTGTTGTTTTTTACCACATGGCTTTCTTGTGTTGGAATATCTTCAACATCTGATATCACAAGTAG
>BQNB010015717.1:0-13465 GCA_026074375.1 Tanacetum coccineum | reverse complement strand
ATAACTCATAGTAAACAAGCTTTTTGGGCCTTGAAAAATCCTTAACCAGCTAAAGGTTGGTTACAGCGTGATCCGTCACATTTTTTTCTTCGATTTGAGAGGTCACGGGACTTCATTACTAGTACCTTTTCTTCACCCAAGATTTCTTGTCAAAACGCAATGCTATCTTTAACCAAAACGCAGTGACACCAAAACGCAATGACACCAAAACGCAATGACACCAAAACGCAGTGACTTTGGTCAAAACGCAATGAAATTTGGTCAAAACGCAATGAAATTTGGTCAAAACGCAATGAAATTTGGTCAAAACGCAATAAAATTTGGTCAAAACGCAATGAAATATCTTCAAAACGCAATGGAATTTCTTCAAAACGCAACCTGCAATCAAAACGCAATGAACCAAAACGCAACCAAGATCAAAACGCAACAAGAAAAAAATCAAAACGCAACAAGAAAAAAAAATCAAAACGCAACATGAAGAAATCAAAACGCAACAAGAAAAAAGTCAAAACGCAACAAGAACTTTTCCAGTTTGTCAAAACGCAACAAGAAAAATACGAGTTTTTTCACCAAAAATCGCCTAATAATCACCCTTTTTGACCTTTTAACTTGATTTCTCTTGTGCAATTAGCTATCTTATGCCTAGATCTTGCGTAATAACATAAACATTAACACATCTAAGCACAAAAATCCGGGTCTGACTTTTTGAACCAAGAACAAAAAGTAACTAAAAATTTGAGCTTGTTTAACCACACAAATGAATCACGAATCCACTTAGGCTCTGATGCCAATTGTTATCCCTTGTATTTTAATCCATTACACAACTATGTTCTTTACCAAAATGCTAGAAAATAAGATGGAATCTTAGAGAGAGAAAGTAGAGAGAGAAACAAGAGAATATTAGATTAGAGAGAAAATGGGAAGTTACAAGTGAAGTGAAAAATGTAACCAACACCCTTCACCAAGTGTGGTGAAGGAATTTTATACCCTAGCCTTCTAGCTTGGCACTTGGGCTTTCTAACGAGTCGGGCTTGGTTTAACTTGGGCTTTGAGCCCGAAACAAGGACAATATTAGATTACAATCCAAGCCCGTTGAACCCGACTAGCCTATTACAATACAAGACCTAGTTTGACTTTCTAAGACCGATAACATTCTTGTTTGACTTAATATAATTAAGGCTAACAGATCATATCAAAGATATACTACCCCATATTAAAACTAAACATTGTCCTTAATGTTTCCTAGTCTAAGGCTTATAACCCCATACTAGAACTTAAAAAGTCGAATGCATAATCCGAGCATGGAGAAAGTATCACAAAAATCTCAAGCCGTTTATCAAGTATGCTAAAAGATAAATGTTAGTCGATAATAATCTAGGATATCGGATTTCCCCAAACTAATGGCAAGCAAAGGCTAGGAAGCTCAAGTGGACCGGGACAAAACACCGAACACGAGAGTCTTCAAAAATTTTGGGTCAATCCTACAAACAATCACAAGCACAAACAACAAGAATCAGAAGAGTACAAGCCTCCTCACATCACATTAAAAATAAGAAAAAAGAAAGATGGATAAGCATGGGGTGCCTCCCACGAAGCGCTTTGTTTTTGGTAACCGAGTCACATAGCTTGACTCGATCCCCGAATTCATTCCTCCTTGGAGAAAAAACAAGTGGAAGAGCAAACTTCCATCTGACTTTCAAATGCCACCGGCTCTAGAGAAGAAAAATGAAAAGCGTAGATGTAAGGGTCAAAAATGGTGTCCTCACTCCCAAAGGAGAAAAGAAAGTTCATAGGATAAGTAAGAAGGAGTTCATCCTTAAAGCATTATGGTTCATGATCGAAAAACACCTTGGGGAAGAGATTATAGGTGGTGTTATGCAAAATCTCAAGGATGTCTTCCCTCGAGTCTTTATAATCGTCTAGAAAAGCATTGATCTCATCAATATCGCCTCCTGGGTCGAAGATCATATCATCAATTGGAGCATCATACAAAATCTTTTTCCAATAATTCGTTTTACATTCCAAATCAAATAAATCATCATTCTCTTCGAGAGGTGGTTCATCGGTGAACCCCCCAAAAATGGAAACAACGCTTATAGACGGATCAAGGTTGTAATCATAAGAATCCTTGCACTTGATGTCCTCAATCGCTTCATCAAAAAGAGGATTAACGTCACTAGAGATGTATTCGTCATTGAATTCGAAAAGAGGGTTTATACCCTTGATGTCGGTGATTTTCCAAGCAATTGCCCGTTTATGTAATTTAAGCACCTTTAAGAGGGCTTCTTTTTCATCATCTTTTAAACTTTTTGCAATAATCACGGGTAACTTATCATTTTCTTCTAAGTAAGCATATTCCAAATGAGATGGTAAGTCTTTTAACTCTAATTCCGGAGGCTCTTCAATTGAAGGTTTTGCCTTGGTCACTTCCTTAAGGTCCATCGGAGGCAGTTGAAACGGGTCATTATTCAACAATTTTTCAATTAAACAAATATCTCCCTCCGGATCACAATCGACATGATTAATTTCCGGTGAAATTGAATCATCCTTGAGAAAAGCCTCTATTTCTTCCAAAATGAAATCACTTTCCTTGAACAGAGTGAAGGAAAGAAAAGTGTCAAAAATAATAGGCTCAAAAGTCATGGTGGGATTGCCACTCAAAGAAAAACCTAACACTTCTTGAGAATATTCCTCACAAGCCACATCAATGACGTTAATTCGGTTTATCGACATATCATCATATGTAGATGAGTATCTCTTAGTTTGATCGAGATTAAAATTCACGGCTTCGTCAATAACCCGAAGGGTTATTTCTTCTCCATAAACATCAATTAAGGCACGACCGGTCCTCAAAAAGGATCTCCCAACTATGAGAGGAACTCGAGGATCAGCTTCAAAATCAACAACAACAAAGTCGGTTTTGACAAAAACGTCTTCGGCGAGTCCTTTAGGTCGAGTAATGGATCGATCCGCTAACTCGAAAGTCATTCGTGTGGGGGTAAGTTTGGGTAGGGAAAGCTTTTTCCAAAGGGAAAGAGGCATAAGATTTATGCTCGCACCAAGATCGGCCAAGGCGTGACATACATCCATTCCTGAGAAATTGTATGGTATAAGAAACTTGTCGGGATCTCCAAGCTTTTTGGGAAGCTTTTTGAGGAGCATCGCTGAACAATTCTCGTTCAACAGTATCTTAGCTAATTCAAACAACTTTTCCTTATTCATGAGCAAATTCTTAATCGTAGGGGCAAATCTTGGCATCAAAAGTAAAGCGTTCGCGAAGCTAATGATCTTGAAATATTTGAAAGATCTTCTCTATTTGATTCGAAGCTTTGTCACGGAGCTTTTGATCATTACGTCTTAAAGGATATGGAATATTTGGCTTAGGTAAAGTCTTCGGAACATCGGGTTCCGGAATTGGAATAGGGTTCACCGGAGGTTGGATTTGAGCGGTACTTCCTTGGAAATTAGTTTGCTCCTTATTCGTTGTTTCCTTGATTTCTCGTTCCACTGCCTTTTTAGGAGAAGGATTAGTAGGAATCGAGGGTCCCTCATAAGCAACACCACTTCGAGTAGTGATTGCTTTCATCTCACCCTTCGGGTTTGGAATGGTATTACTTGGAAGAGTACCCGAAGTTGAGGTTTGGTTTTGGAAAAATCCACTTATCATATTTTGCAAGTTATTTTGAAAAGCATTTTGTTAATTCATCAAGACGGTTTGTTGGGTCTTCATCGTGTTTTGAATTTCATTCTTAAATTCTCCTTTCAATGAGTTGATTTGATTTTGCATGTTTCTCATCATTTGATCATTAGTTCTCCTGTAACTTGAAAACTCATTTGAAAATTCTTGTTGAACTTGATTATTAGGAACTTGAAAATGTTGGTTTTGAAATCCTTGATTTTGAAAATTTAGAGCATGATTATTTTGAGCTTGAAAACCTTGATTTCCATGAAAATTATTTCCCCGATTAAAATTATTTCCTTGATTTTGATTCTACCTATTTGACCATTGTTTTGCACCGGAGCAAAACCGGGTGGTGCCATTTGGTTACTAACACGGTTCGGAGGGTTTACTTGATTGTAAGTACCCATTGTCGCACAAACACTAGATTGATTATTATCGGTATTAGGACAATTGTAGTAAGCATGAGGCCCACCACAAGTAACACATATTTCCTCAACCGCTTTAATTGGAGCGGGAGTGACAACTTTCTTAGAAACAATTTCAACTAAGGTCGAAATTTGATCCGTAAGCTTATCAATTCTTTCATCCGTTTTACTAACACTTTCCCTAGAAGTCATATTCATCCTAGAAGCATTCGATTTGTTTCATGAATAACGAACTTTTGATTTATTCTCAATAATGTTCAAAGCCTCTCTAGTAGTCTTACTCAAAAGATTTCCACCCGTCGCGGCATTTAAGGAGTCTTGATCGTTATCATTTAAACCATTATAGAAAGTATCTACTTGAGTTAACTTCGAAAATCCATGGTGGGGACAAGCTCTAAGCATTTCCTTAAATCGTTCCCATGCTTCACTAAAGGTCTCATCGAATTTTTGGGTAAAACGAGAGATTTCATTCTTTAAGTGAGTGGTCTTCAAAGGAGGAAAAAATTGATTCACGAATTTGGTTACGAGATCCTCCCAAGTCAAAATAGAATTAGGTGGTTCTTTTTAGTACCAAATCCTAGCGTTCCCCTCAAGGGAATATGGAAACATCATAAGTTTAATCACATCATTCGGCACATTCCTAAATTTCAAAGTCGAGGTAATCCTTTTAAAATTGTTAATATGCGTATGGGGATTATCCCTCTCAAAACCGTGAAACGGGCTAGCTTGAACTAGTTGTAACAAATTCGTTTTGATTTCAAAGTGATCCGCATTAATTTCCGGTATAACGATAGCTTCTCCATACCCTTCCGTGGGTGCTCGGAGTAGCTCTTCCATTGTTCGTTCCGCCATTGGTGCAACTTCAACGATAGTACGAAGCTCGGGTTCGACTACGTTTGGAACACGTCTTTTATTTCGACGTCTCGGAATGGTTACGGGTGAATTATTTGGAAAATTGGAATTTCTAGTGCGCATGCACTATGCAAAACAAACGAGGAGAGAAAATATATACACAAAAATATTTTTGTTTCACCGAATAATCAACAAACTTAGGGTAACTCCCTTAAGTAAAACTTGCAAACGGGGGACGTAGTGGGAGCGAATCGCCTTAAAAACGTTTGTCCCTTCGGGTTGTAGTTCCGTGGAACAACCCTCCTAATAGCTTATTTCACAAAAGAGGTGCGCCTTTTTCGTAAGTGACACAAGACGGTAAATTTTGAATCTTAAGTTCGGGAACTTATTAATGGATATTCACAAATTCTCTAGTAAGAGAATTAAATTGCTTGTGTATTTTAGTATTTAAGAGAACAAAATAAAAATCGAAAAATTCGGAAGAGCAAATATTTTTGTATTTTTTTTATTATTTATTAAACTTCTACTTATAGTAAAAAGAAAAAGAAAAATATTTTTTACTTTTTATATTTTTAATTTTTTTGTATTTTTGATTTTTTCAAAAGACGTAACTTTCGAAGACGAAAGGTTCTCCAAATCACGATCGACAAATTCAAACGAGAGAATCTTTAACACAAATCCCCGGCAGCGGCACCAAAAACTTGATACGTTTTTTTTAAATAGTGTACATATAATACTAAAGTATAAAGAATTTCCAAAATTACCCTTTAGGAAAAAGGTAAAAAGGAAAAATCACACAAAAATATCGTACGTTACCAGTAAGTGATTACCGGGTCGTTTTTCCTCGAAGAATTATGAAATTGAGACCTCGTTATTAATTTGGACAACGATTTGAATGGTTTCGAAGATTATGATTTGGTTATCTATTTCTACAAATTAAAAGCACATAAAATATGCAAACGATAACAATTAAGCACAAAAACGATTAACGGGAATTAAGATAACGCAACAAACAAGCAAGCACACTAAAATTTAAGCCTACGAACGCGAATTTAATTTCTAAACCTAAATTATGATAAAATAAAATTTTATAAAAAAGAAAATTATTTTTTTGATTATTTTTCTATTTTTTATGACTTTTTTTTTTAATAAAAGAAAATGATTTACAAATAGTAAAGTTAATTCTAAAAATTACTAAAAGTATATTAAACTAAGACTGATTTAATGAAAATGCTAACTCTAAATAAGCTAGAAAAATAAGCCCTATAAGTTCTATAATAAGCTACGGCTTATATAAAAAATAAAAAAATAAAACGTGCATAATGAATTAATTGTGCAAGTTAAGTTTGAAAAGGTCCCAAAGGCGAGATGGTTTGTGTGTGTGTTTGTGAGACGGGTGTGTGAAAAGCAAGAGGTCACAGGTTCAAGTCTTGGCCTCTTGTTTTATTATTTTTTTATTTTTCAAAACTTTCTAAAACAAAGATGTAAAACAGATGAAAATGAGCAAAATTCGTAAAATAATCTTTTTCTGAAAACTAGTAAATAAGCTGGAAAAATGGCTTAAAAGCAGAAAGTTTAGACTTTAAAAGGAAATTTTGCTTTTTACTAAACTAAGCTAGCTTGAAAATTTGATTATACTATAAACTAGGACCTATAAAGCTACCAATACCCTATAACTATTCTAATAAGCAAATCTAAGTAAGAAATAAGCAAAAAGAGCAAGCCATAGCTAAAACATTCAAATAAGCACTTATGAGAAAACTGGATTCAAAACAGACAACTAGCAACTTTGAGCTTATTTTCCAATAAGCAAAAAGATCCTTGTAGCTTATTTGCCTATACCACCTTAAAGCTTGTACTAAAGACTGCTTAAAACAACTTTTGAAAAGTATTTTGAAAATCAAATGATCAAAGTAAAAGCTAATTGAAAACTGCTTATTAACTCAGTATGTGCTGAGTGAACTTTTTGGTTTGAAAAGATAAAATGCTGATTTACAGCTTAAAAACAGGTAGACAAATAAGCTGATTTTTATGAAATAAGTCCAAATAGATAAAAAAAAATGACATATAATCTAATTGTGATATGAAAATCAAAACCTAATAACTACTATTACCTTCTGATAATTGAGCTAGAAAATGGCTATTTGGCTATTTCCTATGCTGATGCAGTTTGCAATTTTTAATACCAAAACTCAAATCAAACTTGTGCAGGCTAATGATCTAATTTCTACTACTTTAAAATACCAAAACTTAATGCAAATTGAGAGACTAATTCAGCTAGAAACAACTTAAGCTTAAAATGTACTAGGTTCTGAACTAATTCCAACAGATTTCAAAAACCTCTAACAAACTTGATTAAAGACAAATTTAACCTATAAGGACCTTAAGACTTAGTTCCATAAACTCAAATATGAAATTTGAAATTGATTTAAAAGACCAAAAAGCTATGGACAATATTAACTTAAGTTAGTACTGACATAAGCCAAACACCCCTTTAAACATTTAAATCCTATTTTCAGCTTATGAAATTGAAAGTTAAGGAACAAAGTGTAAATGCCAGAGATTAAAAAGCTTCTAATAGACCTAATAATCACTTTTCAATAAGCAAATAAGCCAAATCAATAATCTACTAGACTATGCTAATATCAAAACAAAGGTCTAGTTAACCTTTGACAACACTAACTTAGTTAGTGTTGTCTAATGCCAAACACCCCTTTACTTTTCTCAAATCCATTATAAGCTTATGAAATTTAGAAATAAAGCTCAAACAAGATATACCAGATGACTACAAGCTTATTATGAACCTAGTGAACAGGTTTAAGCAAACAAGTATGCTAGAACATTAAGCTATAATACTATGCTACTATTTTTTACTTTTTCACAGTTTTAAGACAAATGACAAGCAACCTATAAAATAAGCTAACAAATGAACTCAAATAACATTTAACAACTAAAATAAGCAAGTTTAAGCTAAAATTAACAATAATAAGCTACAAACAAAAGATTAAGCTAGTAAGCAAATAGATAAGCTAGAGTATTAAAGACAGTAAAGAACATAGAGAAATTAAAAAAGAAAGTGTACCTCCACCTCAGCTAAACAGAGGTGATTGCTCACAATAGAGCTTATAATAACAGCTTAAGCTTATAGCTTAAGCTTATTCCCAAAATCCTAGTCTATTCCTAACACTTGACCATCAAGCACTATTACCTACTTGAAAACTCAAAGCAGCCATCCAATTCCAAGGAGTTTTCAAGCAATTTGATGCAGCTTTTAGTAGCTAAGAACAATAATAAGCTTATTGAAAAGTAGAGCTTATTTAACCATTTTGTATGAAAGTAAAACTTATGAAAATTCAAATGCACAATAAGAAACTTAGACTTTTATTAATAATGAAAAACTGAGTACAATATGGAAAAGGAAATTACATTTAATAAAAAAACAGAAATTAAAAGCATTACAATAAGCATAAGCTAAAAATTATTCTAAAGCTAAACTAAAAAACTATCTAACATCCTTTTCGTGAGTGAGAAGGCTTCTATTTAAAGGAGCTGAGTGAAGTTTCTAGGTCCTCAAAGACGCTCCCCTTGGTCTTGATCTTGGCCCTTAAATTCTCTCTAATCATTGGATCCCTTTTCTTAGCCGTTTGATCAAAATGAGCACACGGGTTGCCACGCTGGCAATCCAATGATTGGAAGTCCTTTGTGCTTTTATTACACTGAGTTTAGTGCAAATTTCTTCCATATTTGTGTTTCTTTAGATACCACGTGTCATTCCCTTTGCCAGAGTGAGCAACTTTGGCCAAACACAACTTTTGGTGACGTCTGTGCTTGCCAGCGTGTAGCATAGTACTTGGAATCTTAGAGCCACGTTGGATGGATGAAAAGGAGTGGTTTTACCTTTTAATTTTGATGTGAGGTAAGGGACGATGAATAGTAAAAATCTTTGGCGCCATTTTCTTCTTTTGTGCATTTTGATATTTGACTGGGTTTAAACATGCTTTGAATAGAGCTTCGTTTTCTTTATTATAAAGGGATTTAGGCTTGGGTAATTTGTTTTGGGCTTGGGTAAATGAAATTGGTTTTGGTTAATAACAATTTAATGACCGTTAGTTATTAGTTAACAAGGGACTAACGGTGTTAGGGTTTTTTTGACTTTAAGTGCACATTGATTTAACAATAAGGGTCCTTTGGGTATATGAGTCGATATGATATTGTTATAAATGAGATGTTAGACGGACGAGTCAATATAAGATCTTTATACATGAGATGTTAAACGGAAGAGTCGATATGAGGTCTTTATACATGAGATGTTAAACGGACGTGTCGATATGAGATCGTTATACATGAGTTGCTAAACGGATGAGTCGATATGAGATAGTTATACATGAGATGTTAAACGAACGAGTCGAGATGATATCGTTATACAAGACATGTTAAATGGAGAGTCGAGATGATATCGTTATACAAGACATCTTAAATGGCTGAGTCGAGATAATATCGTTATACATTAGATGTTAAACGGACGAGTCGATATAAGATCGTTATTCACGATATGTTAAACGGATGAGTCGATACGATATTGTTATACATGAGATGTTAAACGAAGGTGTCGATATGAAATGATTATACATGAGATATGAAACGGGGGAGTCGATATGAAATGATTATACATGAGATATGGAATGGAGGAGTCAAAAGTTTCCGCCACTCTTTGGGAAACTTTAGTTTTGAGTAGTTTTATTGTTTAAACAATAATCGATTAGTAATGTAATTCTTGCGTTTTAGTTATTTGATGTAATTTAACACCGTTCGATTTCGACCACTTTCAAGATAATTTAATCGCTTCTAATTTCGCTTAATATTTTACGCTTTGAAACATTTTGTATTTAATATTTTATATATATATTAACTTTTTTATAGAATTAATAAAAAATTAAATGACTGTTTTTTAATAACTAAAAGTAACTAACCGCATTTTTTTGGATTTTTGTAAACTAAAAGAACTTTATGTATATATTTCTAATTTTAATAAAGAAATGTTGCGACCACATATGTGGTCACGATATGATTTACAAAAATAATGTTGTTTTACAGTAAATATTTTTATTAAAAACAAATTTTAATAATGAAAATGTTTTTTTAATGAGTAAAAGGTTGTGACCACATATGTGGTCGCGAAGTGATTTTTACAAAAAAAAAGTATTTTACACAAGAATAAATAAGGTTTTAAATACATTAAATGTTGAGACCACATTTGTGGTCGCGATTTGTGTAGGACCAGTTTTTACTTGTTTGACCAAAAACTAAGTTGAAAATGCAGGCTCTCAACCTAGCGACCACTTTTGTGGTCTCTATAAAATTCCGATGCTATATAGCTCAATTGGTGTAGTGTGGTGGCATCACACAAATGACACTTTATGCGTATTTTAACAATTGTAAATTCGTTTTTTCTTCATATTTGAGGCTTATAATTTGTTATGTTGGAGTTTTGGGTGTGGCCCAGATCAGGGTAAAGATAATCAATGCCTAGCTACGTACCAAGATTGGCTACTGGATATCACTTGGAATCGTGTAATCACTTTTCAAAGTAAACTATTCGACCCTAATGCTTGGGTATCACAAATATCTACTTGAGATAAGACTAAATGTGTGTTCTTGTTTGAGGCACCAATCAAGAACCCTTGCGCATCCAAGTGTTTATGTTTATGTGTATGTTTTCACGCGGTTATGCTCTCTGTCTTCACAAGTAGAATGTGACCTCCTATTTATAGGAGAGTACTCAAGTCCTTGGTCAAGGAATTATGAGAGATTATAGGAGATATAATCTCTTCCAGGGACGGAGCCAGGAATTTTGGTTAAGGGGGCCGTAATTATTCATTGTATAGTAGTAACATACATAGATCGGTTAACATACAGATTTAATAGTTCAACCATCCTAATCGATCTTAAACACCAATGAACTTACAATTATATCTTTTGATTATTACATGTGACCTTTAATCAATAAAATACCAACATTTGTTATCGAATAAGTAGATTTTACATAAACCTTTTAAATTAACTAGATGTGTGCTTTGCTAGATTTTGATACATTACGAGAATACCTCAACAACACAATTAAACAACTAAAAATAAGAAATAAATAAACAAATAGTAAAAGAGAAAAATGAAGATAAGTTTCTCTTTCTTCTATGCAATCTGACAAAAAGGCGTGAAGTTACTATTATACACACAAACATAATATTTTTTGAACACCACAAACATAACATTTTATATTGATTTTTACCAATCTTTCTACCTACCCCTATCGGAACTACTTTGCATTTCTAATAACTTCTCTGCAACTCTTCTTTTACATTCAAAACCCTTTCTAAATTACGTGAAGTATGTAAACAGTGGCTCAAATCAGTTGAGAAAATGAAGAAAACAGGCAAACGGTGGCTCAAATCATGACTACGACAAACAATTATAATGATATGGTTGCTTAAATATTGGCCATTAACAGGGGCTAGATTGAAGAATTCATCAAACGCGGGTTGAATATCAAGCTAAAAGTTGGGCTAGTTGAACAGGTTAAGGGGGTCGAGCACCCGCCAGCCCCCCTACTGGCTCCGTCGTTGATCTCTTCCATAATTAGAATCCTTGATTTCAGGAATTAGTGGTTACATGACCATAATTATCGTGGTCAATAAGTTGATTACTACTTACCATAAGAAATGGTCAAAGCAGTTACAATTTATTGAATTCTTCCATTCAGTGTCCTGAAACTTCAGCTAGCCCGCTGAGGAGCATACCCGCTGAAGGTTCAATACTGAAACAACCTCTAATGAGCTAACCCGTTGAGGATACTTCCTCTAATGGATTACTCTCTGATGGTATCCTTCAGCTTACTCACTCAGTGAGTTACAAAGCTGAAGCCATCAGTCCTCTGATGAACATCCTTCAGTCCAGAGTTACTCACAGAGGAGCGAACTCACTGAAGTTCATCAGCGACCAGAATTCCCTTAACCACTATCTGAGTCAGGGTGTTCAGTGACCTCTGGGTGTACACTCCGTACCTCCATCCCTAGTGCTGGTATGAACAGATCCCTATAATTGAACTAAATTTCTAACAATCCTCCCAAATTTGGTACAATTCCTTTGCATGAAAAATAAGCATAAAACAAACAAGTGCATAAATGAAAATGTCCCGAGGATTGAATTTCCATCTTAGTAAATACACGTTCAAATATTCGAGAATCAGGGTGTTCTAAGAATTGAACCCTTCAACCCATTTGAGTACTTGAAGGTAAATACATAAAAGTTTTCAAACACTTAAATGCTCCTGACACTATTACATAGCCATGTGTCCATATCCAATTCATAAATGTTATAAGACCCAAAGTCCATGATCCCTGAAGCGGTAAAACTTTAACATTTACATAGGTGGTTCCTCTTTATTCATGCTCCTGCTTAGCATTTTTTCAAAGAAATTAACCATTAAGAAGTTAGCAACTTCATCCTCCTTTCAGCGGGTTCCAATCACATCCTTTGGATGATTTGTAAAACATATGCTTCAGACCTCTGAATGTTCAGCTTTCCACATTGAACTCAGCTGCCAAGTTTCCTCAGTAGGGAGTTAGGTGTCCTGGCATTCAGCGACTTAGTTGGACTTTAATCCCATCCCTTCAGCAGACTTTATAACCAAGTCTCTAGCTAGACCCTTCGTCAAGTGATCAGCTAGGTTTTGTTGAGATCTCACAAACTCTATAGATATCACCCTATTCGTGATTAGTTCACGAATCATACTATGCCTGACACCTAGATGTCTGGACTTCCTATTGTACATCTGGCTATAAGCCTTTGCCAATGTAGCAGCACTATCACAACGGATAGAAATAGGTGTCATAGGTTTTCCCCATAGAGGAATCTCAAAGAGCAAGTTTTTCAACCATTCAGCTTCTTTACCAGCAGCTGCTAGAGCCACAAATTCAGATTTCATTGTAGAACCAGTGATATAAGTTTGCTTCTTGGAAGCCCAAGAAATTGCACCACCACCAAGCAAGAAGACCCAACCACTGGTAGACGAATTATCTTTAGTATTGCTGATCCAGCTTGCATTAGTGTTGTTAGCCTTAATTATATTAAGTCAAACAAGAATGTTATCGGTCTTATAAAGTTAAATTGGGTCTTGTAAAGTAATAGGCTAGTCGGGTATAAACGGGCTTGGAATGTAATCAAATACTGTCCATGTATAGGGTTCAAAGCCCAACGGCCCATTTAGAAAGCCCATGAGCCAACTAGAAGGCTTGGGTATAAAAGGACCCCTCTCCACACATGGAGAGGGTTGTTGGTCATTTCATGTGTGTGTAATGCATGTGTGTAACCATCCACCACTATATTTCGGTTCGGTTTTGGTTTTAGCCAAAAACCGACCCAAACCGAACCGTGCACACCCCTGGTTGTTATGTAACTAGGAATGTATCAGAAGATGGTTCCTAAAGAAGTTAAAGTCAAGAAGCCAACA
>BQNB010015716.1:0-66882 GCA_026074375.1 Tanacetum coccineum | reverse complement strand
CGAATTCCCTTTAGACGTTCATTAAGAGCAGTCCGAACATCATTGAGTGTACCGTCACTGAACTTGTATAGTTCATCAATACGTATCAGTCTGTTCTTTTTGTCTTTGTTCTGGTAAATGAAACATCTTGGATTGGAGTATGTTGTGTGAGCTTCCCTTCTTTTTAAGATCTGGTCTATAGGTATCTGGCTTAGTGCTGTTGAGTTTCTTTTGGTAACTTTTGACACCTAATTGAAGATCTTTCACACGCCTTTGGATGACAACGCTTCTTGTGAACATTCTTAAGGAGACATTAAAGGCTAAGCGTTCTTCAACGGTGAGATTTGTCAACTTGCCTTGAACAAGAATAAGCAGCATGTCTTCGATGTCTTGAATGCGAAGTCTGTTGAAATCGCCTTCCTTGAATTTGTACAGCTTGTCATCATCCCTCCGAACAGTGATCCAATCAAGATGCTTGTAGTTATGCCAGTCGACTATTTCAAGCTTTGTGACAGCAATGATTCTGCGTTTAGAGTAGACATCTCGAGCAGATTCCCTGTTAGCAGCAAATCCATAGAATTATTGTTGTTTTCGCCCCCAATGTGAGATTCCCAGAGTGCATGTATGTCATAGCTAACCAGCACTTGACTCTACATTCTATTAGGGACCAAATCTTCAATCCATTTGATGTGCCTATAATCTGCAACCTTGGTCTTCGTCACTGAAGTTGCATATTTTCGGCTTGAGACTCCACCGCTTAAATACTTTAGGTCGTTGTTGATGAAGTGATCAAAAGGTATGACACGACGACCTCGAGAATTAGGTATCAATGGTAGTGGCTTTCACAGATCATGTGGATATTGCTGACCTTCAGGGTTGTTCCAATCTAATTGTTCAGTGGTTGCCTTGTAGACTTCTTCAAAGAGGTATTCGAGCTCCACCAGACTCTTGCATGATCCTTTCATCAGCTCAAATGTTGGACCGGTTAATAGTTCTGGCGTTAAAGTATCAACCTTAAGTCAGTTCATCACGAATGCTGAGAAGTCAAGAGGAGTGTCCATCAGCTCATTAAACGATTCTCTCAGATCTTCCTTCTGGGCCAAAGAGCTTAGCCAAGGTTGAACAGGTCCATGAGCATCAGGCAAAGTCTTGTTCCAATCACGATCGGGAGAAGGAAGTTTTGTTGGTCTCTGAAACCAATCAGGGAACTGAGGGGTTTCTTCATTAGGTTGATCTTTAGTAACTCCTGTTTCGAACTCCTGATGTGCGGGTTCTTCCAAATCTTTGGTGTGCATTGGCTCCTCTGTATGAGCAGACTCGCCAGTAGACTTGTGTTGAGATTTGGACCCATCAGTTGACTTGCCAGTTGTCTTGGATGTCTTTTCCTTTGGAGCATTGGTTGACTCTGGTTCTTTTCCAGCTCGTATTCTCTTGGACCCTTAGTTTGATCCAACTGAGGGTTCTATATCTTTATCCTCATTATCTTGTATCTTTTAAACGAGACAATGTTACCATAAGTGTCAAGAATGAGCTTGTCACTTTCGTAAGCTTCAACCAATGCCTTGTAGAGATTCTTTTGTTCATTAGATCTGTTGATTGACTTATTGCTCTCCATCTTTTCAATTAGAATCTTCTTTAGCTCTAATTCAGATAGGTTGGCAGCTATAGCAAGAGATGTCTTGGATTCAGTAGATGAACGAGTCATAACCTCAGCTTTGAGTTGTTCGTTTACTGTCTTCTCAATTTTTGGAAAAATCTTGGAGACTTGTGCCTTAACTTGTTCTTGGACTTGTTACTTGATTATTTTCTTTATGTTATCATCAAGTTTATTGAGGAAGTCTTCATTTTCTACTTGAGCTTCTTCTCAGAGTCTGTCTGACTATAATTGAACAGCTGTTTTGATGGCTTCATTCATCTTGTTGGCCAAGTAGTTGTCAACAATGTTGGAAATGGAAGAAACTGCTTCAGCAAATTAATTCGTTTGCTTGAACTCAGAGAAGTATGTTTCCAACGTTTTTAGTCTATGGTCAAACCCGAATAAAGATCCAAAGTTTGGAAGATTTTGTAAGGAGGAGCTTAAAACGGTTGTTGGTGTGGGAACTAGTGTTTGTTGCATATGTGTGATGAGAGGAGTGGGTGGTAGAGGAAGAGTTGTTGCAGACATAAGAGGTGACTCAGCAATCGTGGTGACCGGAACATCTACCAGTGAAGTTTCCTCAGTGTTAAATATTAAGTCAATACCTGCATCTGTTCTGGGGTTGAGCATGTTAGGCACGAAGCCAGATGACATAGAAGAATTTTGCTGTTGACCTTCAGGATTGATCAGAGCAGTGAGTATCACATGAGTATCTTCTGTTTCCTGAGTTACTTGAACATTAGGTAATGGAACATCCGTCATCACAGTGTCTCTTCCCTCTAGATTAACGTTCACGTCCCTGTATAGCTCATTTGCTTCGTCCTCTTCATGTGTCGCCTCTTCAACCATCTCTTCTTCCTCAGTATTTGTTCCTTGAACTTTTTCATCACTGTTATCATCATCTATTGATTCATCATGAGAAGGTGTTTGAACCCTAGGATCAAAGCTATCTTCTTCATTTACTTCTTCTTGCCTTGCTTCATCATAATGAGTTGAAAACTTGGGGGAACAAAGTCATCACCATCACTATCAGAATCAGTTTGCTCATCATCATTATCATCTTTTTCACTCACATTCACTTCATCCTCATCGTCTTCTTCACTTGACTTCCAAGAGATTTGTTCGTCATCGGATCCATATGTTGGTACATCGGGAACCCCTGGTATATCACCAGTTCCTTCATCTGCACCTGAACCACTGGCGTAAGATCTGTGAGTCTGTGTCTTGCTTCTTTCAATGACCAGCTTCAGTTGCTCAGCTTCTATTAAAGCAACATCAAATAACACTGTGAGACCTTTGTCCATAGATGTCTCTGCGGGTTGCTTCTTCTTGGCAACTTTATCTCCCTTAGCCGAAGACTTGATTCTTTTTTCCTTTAGTAGCTTGAGAAGTCTTCGTCTTAAGAGATGCTTCAGAATTAGCTTTCTTTTTTGTGGTTTTTGGTTTTGGAGTCTTTTCACCAGTAGCATAAGCTTGGTAATTCATGTAGGCTTCGGACTCCAACATGGCTTGATTGGTCAAGTGCTAAGGGAGAATAGCACCGTATACTTGTGTGTCTTGATGTTTATGTAAAACCTAAAAATCTTAATAAGTGTAAAATTACCAAAATACCCCTAATGCAAGAAAAGTACATAAAAGCTTAAATAAATTTCATTTTAATTATAGAAATTATGAAAAGACAACATGTGACAATTATGGAATTTTTGTAAGTTTAAAATACTTTATATTATGTAAGAAAAATAATTAATATTTGTATATATATATTATGCCGAAAATATGTATATTTAATTATTATATATTACAAATTAAGTTAAATAAAATTAAGATAAATACAAAATAAATATTGCAAGTTTAAAATCAGATTTTGTTCATTTTTAAAGGGCCCAAAACTCGGCCAAATACTTATCATAATTCCCTTGTGCATTTCTTTTATCTAAATCCTAAAAACAATAATAGCCGAAACCCTAAAATACAAAAAGAGGCGGCACAAGATTTTTCCAAGGGCTTGCACGATTTTTCTAAGGTGACTTGAAGGTCAAGGATTGTGGGAAAAATAGTGGGAAGATTGTAAAGTGCTTGGTTCGATTTTGATTATTGTTTTGGGTTCGAAAAGCTCTATCGGGTTCATAAAATCATAAAATCATCAAGGGTCATCAAAGGTAATTATATAACTCATGTTTCATCATATTAATATGTTATATGCCTGGGAAAAATGTTCACGCATTTTATTTTGATTTTATAAATTGAAACATATTCGAAACCCTAATTTTGGATTAAATATGAAATCGGCATATAAAATAATTTTAAAATTTATTTTATATTTTTATAAGGTTGTTCATATCACATATAACTCATAAAAATTGTTGGAAAAATTTATAAGTGATTCGAATAATTATTGGGGATTTAAGTGTGTTTGCCGATTTCGAAAATAAGGGAAAAAGGAAAGAAAATGGTTAAAATGAATTAGGGTTAGGGTTTTGTTATTTTTCCAGGTGTAATTAACGCCAATGATTGGGAAATAATTGTGTTTATGATTGGGGAAATTTTGATTAGGGTTTTGTGAATTAATTAGTTAGCCGATTGTGATATAAAAAGTATAAGGACTTGTTTTGTAATTTCTGAAACTATGGGGTCTATTTTAGACATGTTATTATATTTAGTATATTCTGTATAAAATAAGTTGGGGGGTATAAAATGTCATTTTGATATTATTTTGGATTTAAAATGGTTAATTTCATATATTATGTAATTAGAAATTAATTAATTAAAATAGAGGGACTAAAGGTGTAAATTCTGAAAAGTATAAGGTTTGGTTAGTATTTAATGTAAAAAGTATGATTTTGTCATATTTGAATCTATAAGGGCTTGTTTTGTAATTATGGATAATTAAAGATAAGGTTTAAGTAATTAATAAACCAAAAGGACTAAATATGTAAATTATGTAAAATTAAGGGTTTGACTTGTAAATACATAAAATGGAAGGTATAATCTGAATAAAATAAGAAACTTTGATATTTACACTTTTAACCTTGAAATTTGTTGATTTTGCATATTAAACCCTAAAATATGGAAAGTTGTCATATTTAACCCTAAACTTATAAGGTTGACATATTAAGTCCCTAAGCTATTTAAAATACTTAATAGAATCTCAAATGATGAATATTACTAATTTTGGAAAGTTACTAAAAATGGAAAGTTACTAAAAATGGAAAGTTACTAAAAATGGAAAGTTACTAAAAATGGAAAGTTACTAAAAATAGAAAGTTTCTAAAAATAGAAAGTATAACTTAAATGAATGGTTTGTAATTCGAATTCATCATTTCTTTAGGTTCGGTCAAGAGGGAGTGATTGTGATATTCCTGTGGTATTCTCTTTGATTTTGCTTTGCTTCGGAATAAGGTACAGATATTCTGACCTTTATGTTAAGGTTTCTCATGACATATTCCTCTCTATCTTTGATTTCTTATGTGATTTGCCACATTTGCTCTGAGCCTTGTATTTTGGCTTTCTTATATGATCTGTTATTATGTTCCCTTTTGAACCCTGCTATGCAACCTTTGATATTGAACCTTTGCTATGATCCCTTTGATATTTGAACCTTTGATATTGAACCTTTGCTATGATCCCTTTGAAATGAACTTTGATATGACTTTGCTTTGAACCCTTCAGTTTGAGAACCAAGCCACTATTTGTTTCCTAGCCATGAAGGTAACATGGCCGTGTCATTGATGCACCTTTGGCATGACTCATGTGTGAGTGAGTGATTTCTCACGCCGTCCCCCATTTGATATTATATGCGCATTATGAAGACTATTATTTGTTTAAGGGGCGTATGGATGCATCCTAGATTTGTTTTGTATTCGATGGATTATGACATTATGATATTTGGATATTTGGTGACTGATGATTGGGTGCAATCCACGTCTTTCACAACAGACTTTGGAGCTCATGACTCCATGGTCACTTTGATATGATTTGTTTGGGCTTGGTGATTGAACTTAACCTAATTTGATTTTCTGATTCATCTTACCTTACCCTATGATTTGATATTCTGATTTGTCTTACCTTATATTTGTATCCCTTTGATCATGTATTATGATATCCTTTGTACCTTGTATCATATCCTTTGATTTCCGTTATCTTTTGCATTCGATTATATATATCTGTTCACTGGGCTTTGTAAGCTCAGCCGCACTTTCTTTTCCTGCGGCAGGTATCTAAGCTAGGAGCTGGGGTTGCTTTCGGGCTATGAGTGCTGAGTGTGGACTTACCCTAGAGATCTTAGTTTTGATATATGAATTGTTTCTTTTCAAGACATTTGTTATTTCGTTTGGATATGTTTATCCTTTGAGAACTTATGTACCTTAAGTCGTGTTGACTTATTTCCTTTGGTTATTTATTAAGACTTCCGCTGTTTATGCTTGTGTTATGATTATGAATGCTTTTGATGTCACACCATATTTGTAATACTTCTACCCTTTTGGGTCGGGGCGTTACAAATGTAGACCTCTTCTTTGAGCTCGCCATTCAAAAAAGCCATTTTGACGTCCATTTGGTAGATTGTCATATTCTTGTAAGAGGCATTTGCTATGACGATACGAATGGCCTCTATTCTAGCAACCGGTGCAAATGATTCCTCGAAATCGATACCCTCTTCTTGTCTGAATCCTTGAGCAACTAGTCGAGCCTTATTCTTTAGTACCCCACCAGATTCATCTGTTTTGACCTTATAAATCAATTTGAGTTTGATCAAGAAGACTTTATCTGGACACGACACCAATTCCCAAACTTCAAGTCTTTTAAATTCATGAATTTCTTCTTGCATTGCAGCGATCCATGACGGTTCGGTCATTGCTTATTTGAAGTTCTTTGGTTCTACTAAAGTTAGGAAAGCATAAAAATAACACCACATGGAATCAGTTTCAAGTTGCTTCCGAATAGATACAAAAGGAGAGACGAGGATCATGACACGTTTGTATATTGGGGATACTTAGTCATCTACCAAGGTGTTCAAATTGAGTGTGGATTTGTCTCACTTTAGATGTGATCCTTGAGAGTTGAGTCTTTAAGGAGATTTAATTAAGTGAATCATTATGAAAAATGCTTTGGTGCTTTTTTTTTTTTTTTTTTTTTTGGTTGATGAATTCTTCAAAACTTGAGAAATGATTAGAGAATGTTCATGTTCTTGTGATAAGGAATATTGTTGATGGGAGAGCATCTGGTCAATTGGACGTTGACACAGCGAGGAATGCTAATACTTTAGCTCTAGGGAGCAGCAGCTTCTTGAATGAAGAGAAACTATTGATTGGTGGGTTAAAGTTTTCTCGAACATTGTTGAACATCCGATCCCAATCATCTCTTATTGGTGGCAAGCAAGGTTGTTGAGAAACATGATTTGAACCGAGTCCTGTACTGGATGTAGCAGGAGTCATATAATGAAGCCCGGGTCCTAAATTGAATTGTTTAGAAGCCATTGCTGTTAGCTCATCGAAAGTTACATGAATCGTTTCTGAAATTATCTGGTCCTTCTGTTGTAGATTCTGAACGCTTTCTTTGTAGAGCAGCTTAATGACGAAAATCCAATTGTTTGCATTTGCTTCAATATGTTACCAGATCCTCTATGTCGTTGTAGGATAAGAGTGGTACAAAGAATGAAGGAATGATAATGTCCGGTTTTGGTTTGCATAAGCTCGTATGGAGTTTTGTTGTATCGGTGATGAATTAAAGAATGGTTTTGGGTATAACAAGCTGTATTGATAGCTTCGGCTCAAAGAAATAATAAAGCTTTAGAAAATATCAGCATTGTTTGAGAGGCTTCAACAAGAGTCAAATTTTGCCTTTTGACAACACCGTTCTGCTGAGGAGTGCGAGCTATAAAAGTTTGATGTGTGATGCCAACATTTTCATACCAATTACGAATATAATTAGTGTACTGATGACAAATTCCGTTCTATTATCTGTGAAACATTCCGGACTGTGGCATTAAATGAACTTGTATGTTTTTATTTACATTTGATGATGGCCGCATGAGCTTCATCTTTCGTCTTCAAAAATCTAACCTAGGTAAATCTTGAGTAATCGTCGACTATCACTAAGATATAACTTTTCTCGTTAATACTCGCCCATTGCATCGAGGCACTCAAATTTACAATAAGATATACAGTTTCTCTTGGTTAGTGTCTTCAGCTTTAGGTTGATGAAGAGGATTTTATGCTTTTCCCTAATGCAATGCTGAACACAAATGTTATTTCATTGAATATTAAGTCTAGGAATTCCTTGTGCAAGACCGTCTTTAGCTAGCTTGTTCAAAGTACCGAAGTTGAGATGAGATAATCGACGGTGTCATAACCAGCTCTTAGTCTTTGACGCTTTGGATAGAAGAAAGATCGGAGATGATTTCAGCATGTCATCAAGATAAAATTGTGTACAAATGTGTGGTCTCGTGACCCTGAGAGTAGTTCTACACCTTTAAATTGCGGAATAATGCAAGTGTTTTCCAAATGCAACTTAAGATCAGCATCACAAAATTGAACAATAGGAAACAAGTTCTGTCCAAGTCCTTCAATGTAATATACCTTTGAGATAACAATGTTTCCTAGCTGATAGTCACCATACCCCATAATCCTTGCAATTTGGTCATTCCCGAATCTAACCGTACCCAGAAATTTACTGACAAAGTTCATGAGCTAAGAGCGATTCCCTGTCATATGTTGCGAAACTTCCGGAGTCCACGATAACTGAGTACCATTTCTGGACTACTGTAATGAACAAGAGAATAAGACGATGGAATATCTGTTAAATCGGATACCCCAAGTTTGAAGTGGGTCGAGTGGTTAGCATTCTTAGATTCACATTCTTAGGTATTGTACTCGAACCTATTTTTTACATTTTTGGGTTCTTGCTATGACTTTTATCTTCTGGTTTTTATGTATTTCGTATGAGGGGGGGAAGTGGTTTGCTTAGGATACAGCACTACGTGTTGAGGTATTCGCAGTTAAGGACATTAGTTACCAATATAGTGAAGGTTCTGCCTGTTGGTTTCCACTTAAATCCTACTTCAGTGAATACATGACCCGTAGGTTTCTAAATATTTTGTTTTTTTATGTTTCTTAGCAGATTTAGTACGGTTATTCCCATTTTGCACAAGATCAAGAAGGCGTTTATCATGAACACCATCAAACATAAATTTATTACAAGTAGCATAGAGAATTTAAGAATTCGCATTTGACAGTGAATGCTTAACATCAACATCACAAACAGGTTTAACAACACGATTCATTTTATTAACTTTCCTAGGTTGGGCTTCTACTTTATTCTTCTTGTTCCTATTTGGTGTTTGCGAGATCCTATCATTATTTTGATTGCCTAGAGGCTTTGATCTGCAAATAGTAGAACAGTTCACTCTTGTAGAAGACAACACAGGTGTGTTATAATCTGATGTATTTGAAGACTTTACCTGTTTAATGTTGCTTGAGGATGTGAGAGGTTCAACAAACCTAACTTTCTTAACATTGTTCATGGGTGTGACAGTAACCTTCTTAGGACTAGGTGTTATCGCATTAGGGCACGTATCTTGAACATATACAAGCATACTCTAAATTCTTGTGGGCTTATTAAGGCAAAGTCTAACTCTCTAATCTAAAGGTTGTTTCGCTTTAGCTTATTCGACTATTTCCGAAGAGTATTAGCTATGTTCTTGAGGTGGTAAGGTTTAAGTCATATGTGAGCATTCGTATTTTCCCAATAACTAGGAATGGGCACGGTACTAAATCAAGCCTTGAACATGCCTAGAGCATTAGTGTGGACAGAAGGTGATGTGGACAAACTTTTCAACGATTTGTTTTTCCTTTTAATTTTTCGTAAATCATTTTTTTCTGATGATGTTATCATAGAAAACCTTGTCCTTGAAGTATGAGCTTTTTAATACTCATTTTCCATAGGATTTTAAGTTCGTTTGTTAATTAAGGAGTTCACATTGTTACTTTATGACGAACACGTGGCTGTTTGATTGAGTCAAAACTGATCTTTAAAAACCCGTTTTCACATGATTATTTTTATTACAAAGACGGTTCGGTCTCAGAAAGCATTTTGCGACTCGATTTTTCAGTAGTTCGTATTTATGGGCTCAAGATTCACATTTATCGATTAAAAGTTCTCTTCCTGGTGTTTTCTCTTCAATGATTTAATAGTATTCTTCAACTTACAAATGGTCTTGTCTTTTCTTTGTTGCGAGCTTTCAACTCAATGATTTCAAAACTATTCTTGAATTTCAACCAGCATTTTTTGATTTTATGGCAAGATTTCATCGTTTTAAAAAAACTTTCTTGTTGTAATTGGCTTGGATGCTTTTATTGAAATACAATGTTTTTCAAAGTTGTGAGTAATTTTTTAAAAGATCAATATAGGTTTGTTTTATTTGGAAAGTCAGCATCAAGATTCTAAAACACTTTTCACACGGATTCACCTTTTGCATTTCCCTATTCATCTGAATCATTTTATCATAGACATAAGAATTCATCACAGTGACATTACATCTTGAGACCATGATTTTTTATAAAGAGTCGAATCATTTTCCAAAAGAATTTTCTTTATTAGCAATTTCAAACATTGGTTTATCAACTGAGATTGTTGAACAGCTGCGTTCCATTTGGTCAAAAACTATTTTGTTACTCTTGTTATTTCATTTCTGAACTATCTTTTTCAAACACATAAACTGTCTTTTAAAGATTTTAGAAATGGAATAATTTCATTGTTAAAAATAGTTTTTGTATGCTCAAACCCCTATTCACCTTCTTCAAGAGCATTAGGTGTTGTCATCTTCTTCACCACTGAGTCAAACTTGGTGAGGTAGAATTTGAGCTTTTTAAGGCTTTGCATTCACCAACTCACCTTAGGTTGTTTACTGAACGTCCACTATGACAGGGTTGGGTAAGAACGATTCATTGGACTGGATTATCAGGTGGAGTATATGAAACCAAAAGGCTTGTTAAGCGTAATTCTTGTTGTGGAGAAAAAAACGTTTTCCAAAATTCTTTAGACCTAGTTCTATTTAATTTTCATAATTCGTTAGTTTATGAGAAATCTTTTTGCAACAACTTCAGGATTCCTTTGCTTTTTCAGACATTTTAGATCGACTCTCTTCTTCCAAAATAATGTTTCTTCATCATCAATCACAGGCATAGCAACATGTGTATTAGACATGACAACACCATCATACAAGGTTGGTTTTATCCGCTGAGCTTTCTTAAGATAAAACAAATTTTGATAACCTAGAGCTTGTTTATGTGTGTTATCATAAAACACTTATGGCTTAGTTAACATGTGCACTGTTTGAGCAGATTGACCTACTTTACAAATAATATTATCAAGTTCCTTAATCTTCTTTTCAAAATAAATTCCATTTTTTCCATATCTTTATTCTCTTTTTCTTGGATTCTTTATTGAAACTAGAAAGTTTGCATCACATATTCTTTTTTTGATTTGGTTAGAAAGATTTTGCTAAGTTGATCCAATTGTTGTTTGAGTGCAAGTTTCTCTTATTAACACTCCGTACTTTTCATAAATGTAATTATCTCATCTATTAAATTAGATGCAACTGTAATATCATAATTATATATATACCTCCTTTTTACAAGGGGAAATTTTGCTTTATTCATTATGAAACGTAATTGCATCTCTAAAGTAAACGAGCTCACGCAACCTTCACCAATGCAATGCGGTTTATTATATATGTTTATATCATGTAACATCCTAATATTCAAGGTCTATATCATTAATATCATTTTTACCAAGTACATTATCCATTTAACGTACCATTTACAACGTTATATCAAAACAGACTTTATTTGTTAACGTTTATATCAGAACCCTAATTATATGTTATGTATACATATAAAATGAATGTGCAAGTCTTCAAGCATGTGTACAAATGTATAATGCACAACATTTGAATATCTTTTCCCTCCTAAATCAAGTTACAACTTTCTAATGCCCCAATGTACAACGTCAATAATGACAAGAAAGTCAAACTAGGTATTTTTCCTCCTAATTCAACTTTAGTCTTACTACTCCTTGGTACCATTTTTTATTGTCCTGTTTTCCTTTTTGGGATGTCCTAATTTATTTGTCCACTACTAAAAATATATTAAGGAAATGGGGTTTGATTAGTTTACTATTATTACCCTTGTTTGGAATTAATTTATGAAACTTTATATAAGGATAGGCGTGTTTATTTAAATAGTTAAGGGTTTTTAAAGACTGCTCATTCTGTCGCGAAAGAAATTGGATAAAGGAGAGGAAAGCAATATAATTTCACTTTTACGTTAAACTTATGTTTTTTGTAGGGAGACAATTAATTTTAGGACGGGAGGGAGTACTACTCGTAACGCAAAGGTACAAAACACTTAAATGATGAGACTCTTCTTAACCTTAACCTAAACCCTAAGGTCATCTTAAAACTAATCTAAACCCTGAAACCCTAAACTTGTAGATCTCCTATAACACCCTAATTTCATTTCTAACCTAATAACTAACCGCTTATCCTAATCCTAAACTAAACCTAATCCTAAACCATAATCCATACACTGTACACATCTTAATCCATAAAACCCTAGATCTAGAACCATAATCCTAAAACCACTAGATACGACGTTTTTTTTAAATACTAAAAACCACTAACCTTTAATAAAACCCTAAACCACACCGTCATCCACCTTTTTCTTTCATTTTAACCTATTTTTATCAAACAAGCACCTCAAGCTAGCATCTAAGCACCACCATGACCTCACCACCATGTCACTAGGCAGCCTACCAAGAAGTACCTTCATCACCACCTTAGCCACCAAGTTTGGCCTTGTCACCTCCTTGTCACCCTTGTTGATTTGCACCTTTCACAACACTCCCCACCTTGCATTGCTACCTTCCTAGCCTCCCATACTCATCAATAGGCTTCCTCTTTGTTCATACCATAGAACCTTAGCACTACTCAAGCCTCAAAAACTTGGCACCAAGTTTCGAGCACTATATATAGCCGAAACATACACCCAATTCAAAAATCAACGCGCCTCAAAATCATAAACAAATACATAAATGGAGCTCTAAACAAGACCAAGGAAGATCAAAAAAGAAAGAACTCAGCAAAACAGAAGCCACGAATTAAGAAAAAGAAGCCATTCAAGTCATTTCTAGGCGTATGAACCCCAAAACCCCATTTCGAACCATTTTAGCTCAAGTAAGCTCAAAATCTTGTTCAATAAGTTCATAATCTATTTTAGAATGTTTATAATACTCCTAAGATCATATATGAACTCTTGTTAAACCTTAAATCCTCAAACCCATGCGTTTTTTTGTTAAAACCTTAAAAACGACCCGTTTTGATTTTCTAACTAACGAATCCTTTTTCTAAACTTTTGTTATGTTAGAACATCTTATTTTAGCTTAGAGTAAACTACATCGTTCATCCTTACACTTTTAGATCTAGTAATTCACATCAAAAATCACAAACCATAAAAATTACCGTATCTAATAATAATTTTTTAGAAATCACATAAACCCACATCCATAAATCACAAAAACTAACCCACTTAACCCACCCATACACAGGCGGTGACAACAAGTTAGAGTTGTCAACAGCGGTGATGGTGACTGATGAGTCTGATGTTGATAGAATGGTGGTGGTGGTTGTGTCGATAGAATAGTGGTGACGCAAACCTGGTGGTGGTCAGGTTTAAGGTTGCTGGTTGGAGTTGTCGGCGACACCCTTTTCTGTCATGCCGTAGCAGTTACCGATCTACTACAAGTCATAGACGGTTGAGGGATGAAGCTAGTGTTCAGTTTGTTCTTAAGATTACATTTTTCTTGATATAGATATGGTTTTGTGACATATTTGTTTTTGTTTATTTTTGGTATAAGTTGAATTATTTTATCACCTAAACATAGTATTCGTGCCTATGGTTAAGGTATTTTTTTTTACATATTTATTGTTTTTAATTTTGGTATTCGAATGATTTTTTATTGAAAAAAGTTCAAATGAATGGAAGTGAGGGTAGAGGAATAAGAAAATGAGATCTGGAAGTTTTTAAGATTATGTATATTTTAATTGTGGTATATGATTTTAGTATTGAGGTTTTATATGAAGTTTTTTGTTTTAAATAAGTGTTGAACGGAAGGAGATGGTGTTGGCCTGTTGGGTGACAATGGTTGAAGATGAAAATGTATAAAGGAAGATGGTGTTGGTCAGTTGGGTGATAATGGTTGAAGATGAAGATGAGAGTGGGATGGTATAAAGAAGAAGATGAGATGTTGGAAAATGAGATGGTAAAAGGACCAAAATACCCTCACAAGGACAATCAATTTAAGTAGAGTTAACAGATGTTAGCGTTATACCCGTTAAAGTGAGGGACCAATGGTACATAACATTTCTCACTTAAGAACGAACGGTGCATTTTTTTTGGTCAAAGGACGAAACTCGTCGGTCAACGCAAACCATAAGGATAAACGATGTAGTTTACTCTTTAGCTTATTCTAATAAGCTATAATTTGCAAATATCATTTGGAACCCTAAAATAAGCTTGCATGGCCTTTTTGGATCTGATTTGCTACTATGTTTTATTGTGCAATTAGGCAGGTATTGTATCATAACTTTCGCGCTATTAATTTATTATATCTACAAGGGCTGAAAAATATCATTTCTTATAGAATGTTTTATGAACTATAAGGATACCTTGATCTTGTCAACGTTGATCTAAAGTTGCGAGATTGAGGGGTTGTGTTTAGAATATGTATAAACCTTATTACTTATATGAAGGACTAAACTTGTAAAAGTTTATAAACCAAGGGTAAATTTTGCCATTTGTTTGCAAATCTTAATATTTTAAAATATGATATTTTTGTAGTATAGTAATTATAGAATATACTGATATATTAATATTTTAGATTAAGACTTTCGATTTGTATTTATAACCCGGACACATCAAAGTTGTTAATCATTCGATCGAAGCATTATAAACATTTACGTATATTATTTAACGTAATTTATCATCGACTAACTTTTGAAGAAACTTAAAATTTTATCGTATCACGTTACTAGGGAGCTTCATGTGAGGAGTTTCATTTGGGTATACATTTTGACGAGTTTGCTGGATTTACGATTTAAAGTGTCCTGGCTCCTCAAACGTTTACTACATGACCTCTTGAATTTATGGTGGCCGGAAACAGTGATACATATTTCTATAAATTAATAAATCAAAGTAATAACGTTTAACTCTTATAAAGTTTTGAAACATAAACATACACTATAAGATTGCATTTTACCCCAGGTTGCGTGACGAGGCCGTTACTTTCACTTGATATACTTTTGCCATCAATCAGATTTTCCCTGTTAAGGTGAGTTCATAGCCTCGCATTTTAAATCTTCTAATGTTTTCATAAACCCGCGAGGGGGATACATGCTATAAACCATGAATACGAGTGTTTTTCCAACTATATGCTATCCTGATATATTATTGCCTAAGTCCTTACTTTTGCCATTAAGACCCCACTATCATGAACCGTTAATTACTTTTCAGAGTAAGCGTGAATGCTGTGAATAGATCTATTTGGGACTGAACTTTCCTGTTGGTGTACCTATACTTTCTGGTAACCAAACGCACTTCATTTGAATCACTATGCGGGTGTTTAGCAAAGGCACCCGTTGGGGCAACTACTTGTGATTATTGATTATCTTAAGGTCTCGGTGTCATGAGCTTAGGGCAATAATACTATTTTCTATAATAATTGTACTCATTGCAATTATTACACTTATGGGTGTATAACAACGTAACCCACTATTGAACTTGTATTCAAACTGTTTACCATAAACCTATAAATTTCACTCAATCATTATGTTGACCTTTTTAGCATGTTTATCTGAGCAACTTATGGCACAGAGTGGCACGGACTTGAAGATGGCTAAATTGTTATCATTCAAACTTTATGTTTTCATGTATATTTTGGGACCTCTGTTTGTAAAAACTCTGATGAAATAATGAATGATAACTTATCTTTTAAAAACGTCTCTTTTGAGTCGTTTTCTATGATTATGACTGTTGTACTATGAAATAATACTCCATATTAGCTTCCGCTGCTATATGTCAAAAATGGGGGTGTTATAGATTGGTATCAAGAGCCACGGTTATAGGGAACAAGGTTGAAACCTTAACTATAACTACTTTTCTTTTTTCCATCCAAGAAAGTCCTCCGTGCCACTACATCTCCCGAATAGTATGTAAAGTACATAACTATTATGCTATTATATAAATAACTTAAGTTATTTACCACTGGATTGTTAACAGAACGATGTCTTCTCCCAACCACCCTACTTCCAATATTATGGATGCTTTTTCCTCCAACTTTCCGGACTATATCTCGGCTTGCCCTGACTATGTCCCAGCTTCACCAGGAAAAACTTATTCTAGCTCTTCAAATAACTCATTTGGTTTAGTTCCAATAGCTTCACCAACTCTTTCACTTTTTTATGATGACCCCTATATGAAGGTCATGCATGCATACTATGCTAAAGAATCACCTATTCCACCGCCAACTATTGTGCCTCCATCTTCAATGCTATCTCCAATGTTTAATCCTCAAGAATTCTTTCTTCTTGAGGAATTATTGCCACTTAAGAAACGAGGTCGTGACCGATCATCCTCCTCTACTTCTGACCTACCTCAAGCATTTGAGATAGGAGAAAGCTCTCGTAAGACAAGTCTGGAACGTCACGAGGAGCAAATTGAGGAAATTTTGAATCACCTAGATGAACTCTCTCTCGACCGCATTGAGCACATAGAAGACAAAATAGAAGGTCTCGAAAATGGTCGGGTGATCATACAACAAGATTTTGACAATCTGGAAGCTGAACTCCGAGAGTCTCGTACTCAAATTGCTAAACTTCAAAGGAAGCAAATGGGAAATAACAGCAAGATTGCTCTGGCTCGCTTCAGGATTGCTAATCTAGAACAAATCATCAAAGAAATCCAAGTCCGTCACCAAGCAGACAAGGAAAGTCTTCTGAATGCAATCTATGAACTCAAGAACAGCCAGGAAGGACCATCGGACTACTAGATTAGATACTAGTTATAGCTTTTGATAGAACCTAGCCACGGGATGTGTGGTATAAATAACAACACTTGTCAAATTTTGACTATGTACAGTACAAAGGCAAGTCGTTCATGATATAATATAATGGTGATCCCGTTTTATATTCATCCTGTGTCCTATATTTCATCTCCGTCTTCATCATTATGAATCATACCATGACTTCTAAATAAATCATAGATACTTATTTGATATGAATTATCTATGAATCACTTTGTGATAATATTATTTTTGAACCTTACCATTTTAAAAGTTGTGATATCATTCTTATTACTGGTATCTTATGTTGATAAAGAATGCCTCCCAAAAGGACTCAACATCGAAGCACCAGCCATAGGACTCGGGCTGCCATCAAGGAAACTATAGTTGCAGATAGTGATTCCGCAGCTTGGAATCAACAAGCCGCTAACATGCAGATACTGATAAAACCACCAACCAAGAGAAGCTCCTGATAGCAAAAGTGTGCTACAAGAGATTTCATGAGCTGCAACCTATCAACTTCAAAGGTACAGAATGCGCCGGTTGGACCTCATCCGCTGGTTTGAAAGACGAATCAGTATTTCGCCGTAGCAACTGTACCGAAAACTCAAGGTGGAAGATGTGCTACTGGTATTATTAAAATGAAAAGCTCTATTCAGGTGGGAATCTTTTGCCCAACACCTATTGGGGATAGAATAAGCTTACAAGATTACCTATGTTGAATTCCGATAAACGTTTGATAAAGAAATATTGTCCCGAACTGAAGTCCAGAAGATTCGAAGGATGAGTTTTAACCATGCTGACTGCGAAGGTACGATCTCAAGACAATGGTGAGAAAGAGTCCAGAATCGGCATACCCCCCCTTTTTGGGTGTCCCACTATGGTGCTAATCTGAGAAAATGAATGACGTTTTTCAGCGGGGGTTGCCTCCGAAGTATTTAAAGGGAATGTTACACCGCTTCTAAACCTCAAACTCTAGAGAGAGCCATTAAAATAAGGCCCAGAGGCTAATGGGATCAGGTAACAAAGCACACACCGGTGCAAGTTATCAAGTGAACAACAAATGAAAGTTTGATGACAAGAGAACTTTCAACAACAACAATACTCTACGATAATAACAACAACTACCGTAACTACCAAACACCCAACACCGCTACAAATATTCAACCAACCACAACAGAACCAAAGACATAAACCTTTCAAGCTTATGCTCCACCTACCAACTGAAAATATGGATATACTGAAAATCGGCCCTTTGTAAGAAATCACTCTACATCACACAGACCTTTGCACTGTTAAGTGTAATTATATTGCAACAAGGTTGGCAATCTTGACCAAGAGTTTTACAGAAGCAAGGCCACCACTGAGGTAATCTCTACAAGTGACAGTTACTTCCATGCCTTTGGAGAGAAAGGGCATTATGCAAATCAATGCCGAAAGACCACCAACAACAATGCTCAGGGAAGAGCCTACATGCTAAGGGATAGGAATGCTCATCAAAACCCGAGCATAGTCACAGGTATGTTCCTTCTAAAACCAACATCTAAGCTAGAGTATTATATGATGCTGGAGCCGAAAAAAGCTCGTATCACCATATCTCTTACCTCTAACTAATATTCCACCCATTACAAAAGATACCTTTATTTACGATATCGAAATGGCATGACGGAAACTAGTAATACAGAACCAAAAAGACGTTATTTCAGGGTGCAATCCTGACCTTGTTAAACCAACCTTTCAAAATTGATCTTATGCCGATTAAACTCGGTAGTTTCGACGTCGTCATTGGTATGGATTGGTTATCCAAGAATCCATACTAGATCACTGGACTAAATATCACATTCCCACGACGGTGAAACATAATCATATCAGTGACCGAATAAACCTTACTAAATCCATATCGTTATAAAAACCGAAAGGTATATATCCAGGGGATGTCAAGTTTTCGTAGCCTAAATAATGGAAAAGAAGTCGGACGAGAAACAACTAGAAGACATACTGGTAGTCAGAAAATCCAAACTTTTTTCCTGAAGATCTACCTGGCCTTCCTCCCGTTCGTCAAGTAGAATTTCAAATCGATCTAATTCCAGGAGCGACACCTTGGCCTAAGCAATCCCTTAAAGATTAACTCCTCTCTAAATGTAGGAACTATCTAAACCAACTTCAAGAGTTTTGCAGACCGAGTTTATTCGTACCAAGTTACTTCACCTTAGGGAGGCTCCTGTCTATTTTTGATATAAAAAGAAATACGGATCTTTCCAAATGTGTATGCGATTATACGGAGTTGGAATAAACTTACCGTAAAATCGTTACAACAATACCCAGGTACGATGACTATTTACGCAACCTCAAGGTTCGATGTTTATTAAGATCGACTTGAGATCAGTTATCCAACTACTAAAGTCAAGAAGTAGATATTCCCAAACTGCTTTCAGAACTAAAAGATACAGACATTGATGAATTTCCAAGTGATGTCCATTTGGTTTAACTAACGCGCACTGCTTTATTCAGGATCTCATAATGTGGGGTGTTCAAACCATACTTTGGATAAATTTGTAATGAGTTTCATCGATGAAATCTCATCTACCTCGTAACAAAGAAGATCACAAAACTTCTAATAATAATCCCTAGGAATTACTACTCAAGAAAGAGAAATTTTAATGCCAAGTTCTCCAAGTGTGATTTCTGTTTCATATCGTGCAATTTCTTTCGACACTAATTGATAGTCAAGGACTTCATGCTGACCCCACCAAGATTGAAGGAGTTAAAATTAGCCTCCTACTAACACCATAGAAATACGTCAATTCTAGACCTTGCCGCTACTACCAGAATTCATCGAAGGTTTTTTTGAAGATGCAAAGTTCTTTTGACTGAAAATTAACCCAAAAAACAAGAAGTATAAATCTTGGGCGAATATCAAAGTCGCTTGTCCAATTAACTAAAACAAGCTGTGTGAAGCTCCAATCTTAGCATTAACCAAAGGAAATGATGATTTTTGTTGTTTTATGTGTATGCATACCATCAAGTCTAGGACGGCTGCGAATGCAAAAAGAAAGTTATTGAATATTCGATCCCGACAACTAAACCTCAGAGAAAACTACTACCACTCATGATCTCGAATTAGAGACAGTGTTTGCTCTTAAATTTGAGACACTACCTATACGGTACAAAGTGTACTGTGCTCACTGATCATAAAAGTCTTCAGCATATCCTTGATCAGAAAGAGTTAAACATGAGACAACGCCGTTGGTTAGAATTGCTTTGCAAGATTATGATTTGTGAAATTCGCTAAACCATCCTGGAAAGGCAATGTGTAGCAGATGCTAAAGGCCGAAGGGAACGAATCACACCATTCCGAGTTTAGATCATAGTTATGACCATTCATCCAAACTTACCCTCATAAATTCTTAAAGCTCAAACCGAAGCACTCAAAGAAGAAAACATCAAAGGCGAAAACTACGAGGAATGATAAAGTATTTGGAACATATCGACCTGATGGAAAGCGTTGTTTTAAACAGTAACCGTACTGGGTTACCACTTTGGGTATGCTGAGAGACGTGATCATGCATGAGCCCATAAATTGAAATATTCCATTCACCCAAGTTCTGACAAGATGTATCAGGATCTAAAGAAACTCTATTGGTAGCCTAACATGAAGGCAATCATCACTGAATATGTTGGTAAATGTTTGACATGTTTTAGAGTTAAGGCAAAATGTTAGAAGCCATCCGGCAAACTGGTACAATGTGACCACCCCCAGAAAAAGGGATTCCTATGCGGAAGAGGGAGTAGAATAACAGGATTTCATCACAAAACTACCCAAAACCTCAAACGGACATGACACAATCTGGGTCATTGTCGATCGCCTTACCAAATCCGCACATTTCATCCCTACCCGAGAGACAGATAGTATGGAAACCCTTACAAGTTATACTTCAAAAGAAAATATCACCCGCATGGAGTATCACAATATCTTCATCCACGGATCGTGATAGTTTATTTCACATCCAGATACTGGAAATCATTACACAGTGCTTTGGTACTCAATTAGACATGAGTACGGTATATCATCCTGAAACTGGAGAACAAAGTGAAAGAACCATCCAAAAACTCGAAGACATGCTTCGATCCTGTGTTATAGATTTTGGAAAAGGATGGGAAAGACGCTTACCATTGATAGAATTCTCATACAATAACAGTTACCATGCCATATCAAGCAACACCATTTAAGCACTTTATGGTTCAAAATGCAGAATCACCTGTTTGCTGGGCCGAAGTTGGAGATGTTCAACTTACAGGACCAGAAATAATCCATGAAACCACTAAAAAGATAGTGCAAATTCAACAACGCTTGCAAGCTGCAAGAGACCGATAGAGAAGTTATGCCAATATAAGACGAAAGCCTTTAGAATTTCAAGTTGGAGATTGTGTTATGTTGAAAGTATCACCTCGTAAAGGTTCGATCCGATCGGAAAATAGAGAAAGGTAACCCTTAGTACATTGGAACCATTCAAAATCCTTGAAATTGGCGCCAGAGCAAAATAACTAACTTCTTGAAGACTCAATAATGTTCACATAGACTTTCCTCCACATTTCTAATATATATAAATCTATCGGCCTAATCCCATGTCCCTTCCAATGAGAGCTTCGACTTGATGACAGAACTCAACTTGTAGAAGAACCAGTGAAATAGGATCCGAGAAGTCAAGCAACTGAAGAATTCTTATTCCTAAAATCAAAGTAACATGGAACTCTAAAAGAGGAAAAAAAAAAAAAAAAAACCAGAATTTACATGGAACGCGAAGATCAAATTCGTAGCCAAGTAACCACATCTGTTTTCAAACATCACTCCCAGCATCCAACAAAATCTCGGGTTGAATTTATTTAAGGAGGGAGACTATAACAACCCGTAATTTTCATCAATGTAAATATCCATCTATTAAATTAGATGCACTAAATCTCGGGACGAGATTTCTTTTAAGGGAGGGAGACTAAATCTCGGGATGAGATTTCTTTTAAGGGAGGGAGACTATTAATTACCATTTTAGCTTTATTATTTTTTGCAAGTTTCTTTTTAAGATCATCATTTTGTTTATGAAAAGGTACATCTTCATCCATATTTAGTTTTGGGATTATTTTGAATAGGAGAAAAATCAACATCCGTATAACATGCCAAAGAGCTAGATTTTTGACTTCATCATAAGTTTTCAATCTATTTTCCTAATAAAATAAACCAAACACTTTTCAAATAGTGGTGTCTTTTGCAATAGATGTGCCCCTTCTAAATATTTTTCCGACTCCATAGATCGATTCAAGTTTTAAACGACCATGTATTTAAAACATCTTCTTTGACGTGTCTCTTGATACCAATTTGTGAAAAAACTAGAAGGGGGTAATAGTTTACCGCTTTTAATTTAGTTTTACATTTTATAAAAATTCTAGATTCGACTTTGGTGAATTCAACACTTGCATAAAAGAAGCAATATACTTATCTAACCAAATAATAGGATAGCATGAAAAAAAATGTAAGACAAGAGTAGAGTAAGAACAACAAACACAACGCGAGGATTTATAGTGGTTCGTTAACAAGCAATACCTCTTTGCCCTACTCCACCTCCTCGAGCAACCTCACTTTATAGTTTTCTTCACTATGTCAACACAACTCCTTATGGCGGAAAAACATTACCATAACTTTCAATTATCTTGATTTTTGAACACTAAGCTAGATGTCGAGTTTTAATCTTAGCTAGAACCAATCTACCACAACTTCACTACACAACTTTGCTTCACGACTTGATCACGACTACACAACTTCTTCACACCTTAGTTATCTTCACACCACTACTTCACCAAGCCACTACTATAATCACACCTAACTAACACTACTAGAAAAGATCACCAAGATCCAACTATACTTACAACAATCACCAAGATCTAACTACTACACAACTTTACAAGATTTACAAATGATTTACAAGTTATGATATGGATGCAATAAGATTGTTATAACAACCCGTCAATTTTTCACAATAGTAAATCTGCTTATCTTATTAAATTAATGTACTAGTAATATCCATCTAATATAATATATCTACCTTTCTATAAGGGGAAATTTTTTGCTTCATCCACATTATGCAACGTACCTTTGCATCTCAAAGTATACTGAACTCACGCAAACCTCTACTAAATGTCATCTCTATCTATGTTTACCATCATGTAAACATCTAATATGTTAATTCTCTCCTTAAATTCATTTTACCAACACATTTTCCATTTATCGTACATTGCAAAATTTATCAAAAACAAGCATAAACGTTAAACGGTTTATATCAAACCCTAATTATATGTATGTATAACATTATAAAATGAATGACAAGCCTTTTTAAATCATGTGTACAAGTATCATATAGCATCACATTTGAATATCTTATCCCTCTTAAATATTTAAAGGCTTGTACATTCATTTTATATGTATACATTACATATAATCAGGGTTTTGATATAAACGTTAACGTTTAATGCTTGTTTTGATATAACGTTTTGAAAAGTACGTTAAATGGATAATGTACATGGTAAAATGATATTAAGATATAGAATTGACATATTAGGATGTTTACATGATGTAAACATAGATATAGATGGCATTTACTTTAGAGATCCAAGTTACGTTGCATAATGAGATAAAGCAAAATTTTCCCTGTAGAAAGGTGGTATATATATAATAGATGGATATTACAGTGCATCTAATTTAATAGATGGATATTTACATTGATGAAAATTATGGGTTGTTATACAATCTTATTGCATCCATATCATAACTTGTAAATCATTTGTAAATCTTGTAAAGTTGTGTAGTAGTTAGATCTTGGTGATTGTTGTAAGTATAGTTGGATCTTGGTGATCTTTCCTAGTAGTGTTAGTTAGGTGTGATTATAGTAGTGGCTTGGTGAAGTAGTGGTGTGAAGATAACTAAGGTGTGAAGAAGTTGTGTATTCGTGATCAAGTCGTGAAGCAAAGTTGTGTAGTGAAGTTGTGGTAGATTGGTTCTAGCTAAGATTAGAACTCGACATCTAGCTTAGTGTCAAAAATCAAGATAAGCGAAAGTTATGTAATGTTTTTCCGCCATAAGGGAGCTTGTTGACATAGTGAAGAAAACTCTCAAGTTAGGTGCTCGAGGAGTGGAGTAGGGCGAAGAGGTGCTTCGTTAACGAACCACTATAAATCCTCGCGTTGTGGTTTGTTCGTTCTTACTCTTATCTCTTGTCTTACATTATTTTTTCATGCTATCCTATTATTTGTTTAGATAAGTATATTGTTCATTTTGTGCAAGTGTTGAATTCACACAAAGTCGAATCTAGAATTTTTATAAAAACTTTAAAACCTTAAATTAAAAAGCGGTAAACTATTCAACCCCCCTTCTAGTTTTCCACAATTGGTATCAAGAGCCACGTCAAACAAGATTTTTAAAATAAATTGTATTTTAAAACTTGAATCGATCTATTGGATCCGGAAAAATAATTTAGAGGGCAATCTATCAAAGACCACCACTATTTGAAAGTGATGATTTTTATTAGAAAAATAGATTCGAAACTATGTGAAGTCTAAAAGATCTAGATCGTTTGGCATGTTATTACGGGATGGTGATTTTTCTCCAATCAAAATAATGCCCAAACTAAAAGGATGAAGTTGTACCTTTTCATAAACAAAATGATGATCTTAAAAAGAAACTTGTAAAAACTAATGAAGCTAAAATGGTAATTTATAGTCTCCTTCCCTTAAAAGAAATCTCATCCCGAGATTTAGTCTCCCTCCCTTAAAAGAAATCTCGTCCCGAGATTTAGTGCATCTAATTTAATAGATGGATATTTACATTGATGAAAATTACGGGTTGTTATAGTCTCCCTCCCTTAAAATAAATCTCACCCCGAGATTTAGTTGGATGCTGGAGTGATGTTTGAAAACAGATGTGGATACTTGGCACGAATTTGATCTTCGCGTTCCCATGTAAATTCTGGTCCTCTTTTAGAGTTCCATGTTACTTTGATTATAGGAATACGAATTTGTTTCAGTTGCTTGACTTCTCGATCCATATTCTCCACTGGTTCTTCTACAAAGTTGAGTTTGTCATCAAGTCGAAGCTCTTTCATTGGAATGACATGGGATTCGTCAGATAAGCATTTATTTATATTAGAAATGTGGAAAGTACTGTGAACATTATTGAGCTCTTCAAGAAGCTCTAGATTATATGCCACTGGGCCAATCCGTTCAAGGATTTTGAATGGTCCAATGTACTAAGGGTTAAGCTTTCCTCATTTTCCGAATCGGATGACACCTTTACGAGGTGATACTTTCAACATAACACGATCTCCAACTTGAAATTCTAAAGGCTTTCGTCTTATATTGGCATAACTTCTCTGCCGACCTCTTGCAGCTTGCAAGCGTTGTTGAATTTGCACTATCTTTTTAGTGGTTTCATGGATTATTTCTGGTCCTGCAAGTTGAACATCTCCAACTTCGGCCCAACAAACAGGTGATCTGCACTTTTGACCATAAAGTGCCTTAAATGGTGTTGCCTTGATACTGGCATGGTAACTGTTATTGTATGAGAATTCTATCAATGGTAAGCGTCTTTCCCATCCTTTTCCAAAATCTATAACACAGGATCGAAGCATGTCTTCGAGTTTTTGGATGGTTCTTTCACTTTGTTCTCCAGTTTCAGGATGATATACCGTACTCATGTCTAATTGAGTACCCAAAGCACTTTGTAATGATTTCCAGTATCTGGATGTGAAATAACTATCACGATCCGAGATGACAGATATTGGTACTCCTTGCCGGGAGACTATTTCTTTGATGTATAACCTTGTAAGGGTTGCCTACAACTTCGCTCGGGTAGGGATGAAATGTGCGGATTTGGTAAGGCGATCGACAATGACCCAGATTGTGTCATGTCCGTTTGAGGTTTTGGGTAGTTTTGTGATGAAATCCATCGTTATTCTCTCCCACTTCCACATAGGAATCTCTGGTTGTACCAGTAAGCCGGATGGCTTTTGACATTCTGCCTTAACTCTAGAACATGTTAAACATTTGCCAACATATTCAGTGATGATTGCCTTCATGTTAGGCCACCAATAGAGTTTCTTTAGATCCTGATACATCTTGTCAGAACCTGGGGTGAATGGAATACTTTGATTTAGGACTCATGCATATCAAGTACTCTCCAGATACCAAAACGTGGTAACCAGCTTCGGTTCTTAATACAACGAGTTCCATCAGGACGTATTTCAAATGCTTTATCCATTCCTCGTAAGTTTTCAGCCTTGATGTTTTCTTCTTTGAGTGCTTCGGTTTGAGCTTTAAGAATTTATGAGGGTAAGTTTGGATGAATGGTCATAACTAATGATCTAACTCGGAGTGGTTTGATTCGTTCCTTCCGGCTTAAGGCATCTGCTACAACATTTGCCTTTCCAGGATGGTAGCGAATTTCACAATCATAATCTGCAAGTAATTCTAACCAACGACGTTGTCTCATGTTCAACTCTTTCTGATCAAGGATATGCTGAAGACTTTTATGATCAGTGAACATAGTACACTTTGTACCGTATAAGTAGTGTCTCCAAATTTTAAGAGCGAACACAACTACTCCTAATTCGAGATCATGAGTGGTATAGTTTTCTTCATTAGGTTTGAGTTGTCAGGATGCATATGCAATAACTTTCTCTTTTTGCATTAACACCGCTCCGAGACCTTGATGGGATGCATCACAGTAAACAACAAAATCGTCGTTTCCTTCTGGTAATGCTAAGAGTAGAGCTTCACAAAGCGTCTGTTTTAGTAATTGGAAAGCCGACTCTTGATCTTCGCCCCATATATACTTCTTGTTTTCTGGGTTAATTCAGTCAAAGACTTTGCAATCTTCAAAAAACCTTCGATGAATCTCTGGTAGTAGCCGACAAGTCCTAAGAATTGACGTAGTTTGCATGGTTGTTGTAGAGATGCCTAAATTCTTAACTCCTTCAATCTGAGTGTGGTAGCATGAAGTCCTTAGACTATCAATTAAGTGTCTAAGAATTGCACGATTATGAAACCAGTAATCACACATAGGAGAACTTGGCATACAACTTTCTCTTTCTGAGTAATTCTAGGTATATGATTATATGATTTTCGTCTCTCTTTGTTACGAGAGTAATGAAATAACAGCGATGAACACTATTACAAAATTTATCCAAGTATGGTTTACACACACCATTCATGAGATCCATGAATACAGCAGCCGTTAGTTAAACCAAATGACAAAAAACCAACTTTGAAATTGCATAATGTCTTATCTTGTTCTGAAAGCATCTTGGAATATCGTCATCCTTGACTCTTAGAAGAAGATACCTGATCGTCAAGTCGATCTTTAAGGAAACACTCGAACCTTAAAGTTTGGTCCAAAGAATCATCGATCCTGGGTAATGTGTAACGATTCTTTACGGTAAGTTTATTCAACTCCCGATAATCGATACACATTCTGAAAGATCCGTATTTCTTTTTAACAAATAAGACAGGAGCTCCCTAAGGTGAAGTACTTGGTCGAATAAAACCTCGGTCTGCAAACTCTTGAAGTTGGTTAGATAGTTCCTACATTTCTGAAGGAGCTAATCTATAAGGTGCTTAGGCCACAGGTGTCGCTCCTGGAATTAGATCGATTTGAAATTCTACTTGACGAACGGGAGGAAGGCCAGGTAGATCTTCAGGAAAAACTTTTGGGAATTCTCTGACTACCAGTATGTCTTCTAGTTGTTTCTCGTCCGACTTCTTTTCCATTATTTGGGCTACGAAAACTTGACATCCCCTGGATATATACCTTTCGGTTTTTATACAGGATATGAGATTTAGTCAGGTTTTACTTCGGTCACCTCGAATGATTAATGTTTCACCGTCGATGGGAATGTAGACTACTTTCACGTCACAGATGATCCTAGTATGATACTTGGATAACAATCCATACCAATGACGACGTCGAAACTACCGAGTTTAATCGACATAAGATCAATTTTGAAAGGTTGGTTTAACAAGGTCAGGATTGCACCCTGAATAACGGTGTTTGTACTTACTAAGTTTCCGTCAGCCATTTCGATATCGTAAAAGGTATCTATTGTAATGGGTGGAATATTTAGCTTAGAGGTACTAGATTGGAGACGAAGCTTTTATCGGCTCCAGAATTCAAATAATACTCTAGCCTAATTGGTTTAGAAAGGAACATCCCTGTGGACTACATGCTCGGTTTATGATGAGCATTCCTAACCCTTAGCATGTAGGCTCTCCCTGAGCATTGTTGTTGTAGTCTTTCAGGCACTGATTTGCATACGCCCTTTCTCTCCACAGGCATGGAAAGTAACTGTCACTTGTAGCAGATTACTCCAGTGGCTGGCCCTTTGCTTCTGTAACTCTTGGTCAGATGGCCCACCTTGTTGCAAGTATTACACTTAACAGTGCCAGGTCCTGTGTGATGTAGAGGCTTCTTACAAAGGGACGATTTCCCAGTATATCCATTATTTTCATGGGTGGCACATAAGCCTTGAAGGTTTTACTGTCATTCTTGTTCTATTGTGGGGTGGTGAATATTGTTAGCGGTTGTTGGTGTTGGTGTTTAACGGTAGTGTGTTGTTATTATCGTTGAGTAGTTGTTGTGATGAAAGTCTTCTCTGTCATCAAACTTCATTTGTGATCACTATACTTGCACCGATGTCTTGTACCTATCCTTTAAGCCTCTGGCTATATTAATGCTTCCTCTAGAGGTTGAGTTTAAAGCGGTAAACATTTCCCTTTCCATACTTCGGGGGGCAATCCTCCGATGAAAACTTCTCATCATTTTCTCATAATCTAGCATCCATAAGTGGGACACAAGGTTGCCGTTCCGGAATCTTCTCACAAATCTTGGAGATCATTCCCTTCGCAGTCAATGTAAAACCATCTTCATCTTCGGGACTTTCAGTTCCGGGACCAATATTTCTATCAAAAGTTTCTTGAATTCAACCCAGGTAATCTTGTAAGCTTCTTCTATCCCAATAGGTGGGGCAAAAGAATTCCACCAATAGAGCTTCTTCCATTTAAGTACCAGTTACAAACTCACCTTGCAGTCGTCGGTACGCTGCTACGGAAAATACGATATCAGTTCTTTCAACCAGCGGAGAGTCCAACCGCGCCTTCTGGCCCTTTGAAGTTGATAGTTGCCAGCTCTTAACTCTTGTAGCTAAACCCTTCTCGCTACAGGACTTCTCTTGGTCTGTGGTATTATCAGTATCTGCCATGGTAGCGTCTTGTGCTCCAAAGCTGCTACACACTATCTGCAACTAGTTTCTGATGGCAAGCCCTAGTCATGGCTGTGCTTCAGATGTTACGTCCTTTGGAGGCATTCTAGTTCAACATAAGATACACGTATGAAAATGATAATAACAATTCCTTAAAATGCGTAAGGTTCAAAAATAAATATTATCACAATAGTGATATCATAGATAATTCAAATCAAATAAGTATCTATGATTTATTTAGAAGTCACGGTATGATTCATAATGATGAAGACGAAGAGAAATATAGGATACAAAGAATACAAACGGTATCACCGATTATATTCTTATTCCATGAATGACTTGCCTTGTACTGAGGACATAGTCAAAATTTGACAAGTGTTGGTTATTATACCACACATCTCGGGCTAGGTTCTATCAAAAGCTTTAAACTATATCTAATCTAGTAGTCCGATGTCCTCCTGTCTATTCTGATTCATAGATTCATTCACAAACTTCCTGTTTGCTTGGTGACGGACCTTGATTTCTTCAGATTTATATATATTAGTCAATCTGAAGTGAGCCAGAGCAATCTTGTTGTTATTTCCCATTTCTTATTTTGACTTTGCTAATTTTGCGCATGACTTTTTGGAGTTCAGCTTATAGATTGTCAAAATCTTTTAGTATAATCACCCATCTTTTCGAGACCTTCGATTTTGTATTTAAATGTGCTCAATGCGGTTGAGAGAGAGTTCATCCAGGGTGATTTAGATTTCCTCAATTTTGCTCCTCGAGGCGTTCCAGACTTGTCTTACGAGAGCTTTCTCCCATCTCAAATTCTTAAGGTAGGGCAGAAGTAGAGGAGAATGATTGGTTATGGCCTTGTTTCTTAGTGACAATAATTCCTCCGGAAGAAAGAAATCTTGAGGATTAAACATTGGAGATAGCATTAGTAAGATGGAGGCCACAATAGTTTGGTGGTGAATAGTATTCTTAGCAGAGGTATGTCATGCAAGACTTCATAAGGGTCATCAAAATACGTGAAAGAGTTGGTGAAACTATTGGAACTATTCCAAATGAGTTATTTGAAGAGCTAGAATAAGTTTTTCCTGTTGAAGCTGGGACATAGTCTGGGGAATCCGAGATATAGTCCGGAAAGTTAGAGGAAAAAGTATCCTCAATCTCGGAAGTAGGATGGTTGGGAGAAGACATCACTCTGTTAACAACCCAGTGGTAAATAACATAAGTTATTTATATAATAGTATAGTAGTTATGTATCTTTACATACTATTCGGGAGATGTAGTGGCACGGGGGACTTTGATGAAAAAAGTAGTTATAGTTAAGGTTTTAACCTTGTTCTCTATAACCGTGGCTCTTAATATCAATATATAACACCCCCCATTTTTGGCATATAGCAGCGGAAGCTAATATGGGGTATTATTTCATAGTACAACAGTCATAATCATAGAAAACGACTCGAAAGAGACGTTCTTAAAAGATAATTTATCATTCATTATTTCATCAGAGTTTTTACAAACAGAGGTCCCAAAATCTACATGAAAACATAAAGTTTAAATGATAACAGTTTAGCCATCTTCAAGTCCGTGCCACTCTGTGCGATAAGATGTTCAGTTACATGAGATAAACATGCTAAAAAGGTCAACACAATGGTTGAGTGATATTCATAGGTTTATGATAAATAGTTTGAATACAAGTCATCATAACAGTGGGTTACGTTGTTATACACCCATAAGTGTAATAATTGCAATAAGTACAATTATTATGGAAAACTAGTAAATTTATTGCTCGACGCTCATCACTTAACTGACTATGTATTATATCAATAATGATATATATAAAGATAATGGCCCCCGTGTAGGTAATTGCCATATACCTATGAGTTTCAAATATAGTGCGTTTGGTTACCTATCCGGCTAACACAAACAGGATTCGTCAATCCCAATAGGCCTATTCACAATATTCACGTTTACTCGCAAGTGATTAATGGTCCATGATGGTGGGGGTCTTTTGGCATAAAGGGACTTAGACAACAGATGCAATAATATATCAGGATATCATAAATTTAGTAAACACTTGTATTTATGGTTTATAGCATGCATCCTCCTCACGAGTTTATAAAATAGAAGATTTAAAAGTGAGGCTATGAACTCACCTTAACAGTATAGGGAAATCTGATTGATGGTAAAAGTATATCAAGTGAAAGTAACGGCTTCGTCACGCAACCTGAGGTGATATTCAAGTTTAGTGAGATAGTTTTTAGGTTTCAAAACTTCATAAAGGTTAACGAATTTCTTTGAATTTAAATAAATTTATGGAAAATTATGTATCGTTGTTCTTGCTATCAAACCCAGAGCCATGTAGTACGTTTGAGGAGCCAGGCACTTTAAATCGTAAACCCAACAAACTCGTCAAAACAAAAACTCAAATGAAACCCTTCATATGAAATTCCTAGTAACTTGGATTTTGTGAACGATAAGAATTTTAAGTTTCTTCAAAAGTTAGTTGATGATAAATTATGTTAAATATATAACGTAATAATGCGTCGATTTATGATTAATAACGATAAATGTGTCGGGTTTTAATAAAATCGAGTTTTATAATATTAATATATATTTTTATAATTTATATAAAAATATTATATTTTATATTTTTAAGTTTGCAAAAATGGCAATATATACCCTTGGTATTATAAACTTCTTACAACTTAGTCCCTTATATAAAAAGTATATATATAATTTAAACCTTTAACTTTGAAACTTGGCAAAATAGGTCCTTATAGTTATAACTTTTGAAAGTTACGATATATACCCCTATGCATGGAAATATTTGCAAAACAAGTCCAAAAAGCCATGCAAGCTTATTTAAGATTCCAAATGATATTGTAGGTATAGCTTTATTAGAAAAGACTAAAAATAAGAGGTTCTTAACATAACAAAAGTTTAAAATACAATGCTTACTAGAAAATCAAAACTGGTCATTTTTAGGGTTTTAATAAAAAACACATGGGTTTGAGGATTCAAAGCTTCAAACAAGAGTTCATATATGATCTTAAGAGTATTATGAACATTCTAATACAGATTGTAAGCTTATTGAACAAGAACTAAGCTTACTTGAGCTAGAAATGAGTCGAAATGGGTTATCAGGTCGTACACCTATAAACGACTTCAAGGCACCTTTTCTTGATTCTGCTTCTATTATAGACTTAGGGACTGTCACTTGCTCTTCTTGGTTTGAGTTAGAACTCCATGGATGTGTATGATGAAATTTGAGGTGTGTTTGAATGGTTGCTTGAATTCGGCTATATATAGGGTGAAAACCCTTGGTGTCCAAGTTTTCTTGGTGTCTAAGGGTCAAGAGCTGTAGAGTGGTGATTAAGGGATGCTAGGTGATGAGTATTAAGGATAAAAGACAGGATGCAAGGTGTTAGGGTTTTTAGGGGGTTCGCTACAAAGGGACAAGGGAGTTGACCATACAATACTGAGCTTAAGGTGTGAAAGAGGTGCTTGAAATCTGCTTAGTGGGATAAAAAGGTAGAGTCATGGAGGTGCTAAGGTGCTTGGTTGGTTTAAAAATGGGTAAAAATGAAGTAAAAAGGGTGTCGGTTGGTTTAGGGTTTTGGGTTAGGATTTTCGGTTTTTAATTCGAGTAGGTTAGGGTTTTAAGATAGTTTAGGGTTTAGATTAGTGTTAAGATAAGGTTTAGGTTTAGGGATTAAGTTTAGGATTTAGTTTTAAGTTAGGCTTAGCTTTAGTTTAAAAAAATGAAATTAGGGTTTTTAGGGTTTTGTTTAGGGTTTAGGGTTTTAGATTAGGTTTTAGAATGAATTAGGGTTTAGGTTTAGGGTTTAGAAGTTGTACATTGAGTATAATACCTTGTACTAAAGAGGTGGTAAGAAACCAAAGTGATTTAGGAGGTAAAATGACCTAATTTGACTTTCTTGCATTATTGACTTGTATATTGAGCTTTAGAAAGTTGTAACTTGATTTAGGAGGGAAAAGATATTCAAATGTTGTGTTATGATACCTGTACACATGCTTTAAAGGCTTGTACATTCATTTTATATGTATACATTACATATAATTATGGTTTTGATATAAACGTTAACGTTTAATGCTTGTTTTGATATAACGTTTTGAAAAGTACGTTAAATGGATAATGTACTTGGTAAAAATGATATTAAGATATAGACTTGACATATTAGGATGTTTACATGATATAAACATAGATAGAGATGGCATTGATAGAGGTTGCGTGAGCTCGTTTACTTTAGAGATGCAAGTTACGTTGCATAATGAGATAAAGCAAAAAATTTCCCTGTAAAAAGGTGGTATATATATAATAGATGGATATTACAGTGCATCTAATTTAATAGATGGATATTTACATTGATGAAAATTGTGGGTTGTTATAAACAGGAATATCCCAACAATTCTTATCTTTTAAGCGGTACAAATTAATCCACTTAACCTATAAAGATTGAAGATTGGATAAAATACTCCATATATGTGTCGTCATAAGGGCTAAATTCCACGTTTTCAATCTTCTAATCCCCAGACCGCCCTCTTCTTTAGGTAAACAAACAATATCCCATTTAACCTTTGCTTTTTCCCGTTTCATCTCTAGGTTACATGAGCTCATTTACTTTAGAGATGCAAGTTACATTGCATAATGAGATAAAGCAAAAATTTCCCTGTAAAAAGGTGGTATTTATATAATAGATGGATATTACAATGCATCTACTTTAATAGATCGATATTTACATTGATGAAAATTGCAGGTTGTTATAGTCTAGCTCACTTAAAGACAATCTGTCCGAGATTTAGTTGGATGCCGGAGTAATGTTTGAAAACAGATATGGATACTTGGCACGAATTTGATCTTCACATTCCCATGTAAATTTTGCTCCTCTTTTAGAGTTCCATCTTACTTTGACTATAGGAATACGACTTTGTTTTAGTTGCTTGACTTCTCGATCCATAATCTCCACTAGTTCTTCTACAAAGTTGAGTTTGTCATCAAGTCAAAGCTCTTTCATTGGAATGACAAGGGATTCGTCAGATAAGCATTTCTTTAGATTAGAAATGTTGAAAGTACTGTGAACATTGCTAAGCTCTTCAGGAAGCTCTAGTTTGTATGCCACTGGGCTAATTCGTTCAAGGATTTTGAATGGTCCAATGTACCAGGGGTTAAGCTTTCTTTGTTTTTTTTTGAATCGGATGACACCTTTACAAGGTGATACTTTCAACATAACACGATCTCCAACTTGAAATTCTAAAGGCTTTCGTCTTATATTGGCGTAACGTTTCTGCCGGTCTCTTGCAGCTTGCAAGCGGTGTCGAATTTGCACTATCTTTTTAGTGGTTTCATGGATTATTTCTGGTCCTGTAAGTTGAACATCTCCAACTTCGGCCCAGCAAATAGGTGATCTGCACTTTTGACCATAAAGTGCCTCAAATGGTGCTGCCTTGATACTGGCTTGGTAAGTGTTATTGTATGAGAATTCTACCAATGGTAAGTGTCTTTCCCATCCTTTTCCAAAATCTATAACACAAGCTCGAAGCATGTCTTCGAGTGTTTGGATGGTTCTTTCACTTTGTCCATCGGTTTTAGGATGATATGCCGTACTCATGTCTAATTGAGTACCCAAAGCACTTTGTAATGATTGCCAGAATCTGGATGTGAAATGACTGTCACGATCCGAAATGATAGACATTGGCACACCGTGCCGGGAGACTATTTCTTTGACGTATAACCTTGTAAGGGTTTCCATACTATCTGTCTCTCAGGTAGGGATGAAATGTGCGGATTTGGTAAGGCGATCAATAATGACCCAGATTGTGTCATGTCCGTTTGAGGTTTTGGGTAGTTTTGTGATGAAATCCATTATCATTCTTTCCCATTTCCACATTGGAATCTCTAGTTGTACCGGTAAGCCGGATGGCTTCTGACATTCTGCCTTAACTCTGGAACATGTTAAACATTTTCCAACATATACAGCGATGATTGCCTTCATGTTAGGCCACCAATAGAGTTTCTTAAGATCCTGATACATCTTGTCAGAACCCGGGTGAATGGAATATTTTGATTTATGGGAATCATGCATGATCAAGTCTCTCAGATTACCAAAGAGTGGTAACCAGCTTCGGTTCTTAATACAACGAGTTCCATCAGGAGGTATTTCAAATGCTTTATCCATTCCTCGTAAGTTTTCAGCCTTGATATTTTCTTCCTTGAGTGCTTCGGTTTGAGCTTTAAGAATTTGTGAGGGTAAGTTTGGATCAATGGTTCATATAACTAATGATTAAACTCCGGAGTGGTTTATTTAATTTCCGTCCGGCTTAAGTATCTGCTACAACATTTCCTTTCTGGATGGTAGCGTTTTCATATCGTAATTGCAAGCAATTCTAACCACGGCGTTGTTTATGTGCACTCTTTCTGATCAAGGATATGCTGAAACTTTTATGATCAGTGGACACAAGTACACTTGAAGTGACCATACATATTAGTGTCTCCAAAATTTTTAAAAGCGAACACACTGCTACTACTTCGAGATTATGAGTGGTAAAGTTTTATTCATTAGGTTGAGTTGTCGGGGATGCATATGCAATAACTTCTCTCTTTGCATTAACACGGCTACCATACCTTGCTGGGATGATCACAATAAACATACAAAATCGTCATTTCTTCTGGTATGCTAAGATTGCAGCTTAAATAGCTTATGTTTTAGCAGTTGGAAAAAGCCGACTCTGATCTTCGACCAGATATACTTCTTATTTTCTGGGTATTTCAGTCAAATACTTAGCAATCTTGAGAAATTCTTTGATAAATCTCTCGATAATATAACCTGAGAGTCCTAAGAATTAACGTATTTCTGTGGGTGTAGTAGGAGTTTGCCAATTCTCTAACCTGCTTTCAATCTTGGCTGGGGTCAACAACGAAGTCCTTGACCTATCAATTAAGTGTCAAAGAAATTGAAACGATATGAATCCATAAATCACACTTGGAGAAATTGCATACAACTTTTCTTTTTGATAAAATCTAGGATTATTCTCAGATGATTTGCGTGCTCTTCTTTGTTACGAGAGTAGATGAGAATATCATCGATGAACACTATCACAAATTTATCCAAGTATGGTTTACACATACGATTCATGAGATCCATGAATACAGCAGGCGCGTTAGTTAAACCAAATGGCATCACTTGAAATTCATAATGTCTGTATCTTGTTCTGAAAGCAGTCTTGGGAATATCTTCATCCCTGACTCTCAGTTGATGATAACCTGATCTCAAGTCGATCTTTGAGTAAACACTCGAACCTTAAAGTTGGTCAAATAAGTCATCGATCCTGGGTAATGGGTAACGATTCTTTACGGTAAGTTTATTCAACTCCCGGTAATCGATACACATTCTGAAAGATCCGTCTTTCTTTTTAACAAATAAGACAGGAGCTCCCCAAGGTGAAGTACTTGGTCGAATAAAACCTCGGTCTGCCAACTCTTGAAGTTGGTTAGATAGTTCCTGCATTTCTGAAGGAGCTAATCTATAAGGTGCTCGGGCTACAGGTGTCGCTCCTGGAATTAAATCGATTTGAAATTCTACTTGACGAACGGGAGGAAGGCCAGGTAGATCTTCAGGAAAAACTTCTGGGAATTCTCTGACTACTGGTATGTCTTCTAGTCGTTTCTCATCCGACTTCTTTTCCATTATTTGGGCTACGAAAACTTGACATCCCCTGGATATATACCTTTCGGTTTTTATACAGGATATGAGATTTAGTCAGGTTTTACTTCGGTCACCTCGAATGATTAATGTTTCACCGTCGATGGGAATGTGGACGACTTTCTCGTCATAGATGATGGGTATGTCAAATGGGGGGATTAATAAGGGGCGACTGGGGGAGGGAGGCTGATGAAAGGAGGGGGAAGTAGTGTGGATGGGATGTGCTTGAAGTAAGGAGAGGTGCGGGGTTAGAGGACTTGTGGAGCGACGTGTAGTGGAGAGAGCAGAGTGGGGCGGAGCAGGGGTGTTTGGGGCTAGGGGTGGGCGGGTCGGCCCGGTTTTGGGGGTGTAGGTTCTAGTGGTGGGGGAGGCCGTGGAGGGGGCGTTGTGGTATTTGTGCGGGGCCGTGGGGGGAGGGTTTGCGTGGCGGGAGAGGGCGGGGTGGGGTCTTGTGCTGGGGGCATGGGGGGTTTGTAGTCGGCGGGCGTGTGTGAGAGGGAGAGGGCGGGAATGGATGATGGGAGGGGCTGTAGATGGGGCACGCGGAGTTTGCGGTAGGGGGGGGTGCGGCGCGGATCGCGGGGTCGCGTCGGCGCCGGCGAGCGGGGACTGGGGAGCAGGAGGGGTAATGGGAGGCGATCCTACATGATACTTGGATAACAATCCATACAATGACAAACATCGAAAGTACGGAGTTTAATCGGCATATGATCAATTTGAAAGGTTGACCTAACAAGGTTAGGATCTGCACTGAATAAAAGGTGTTTGTGCTTACTAAGTTTCCGTCAGCCATTTCAATATCGTAAAAGGTATCTATTGTAATGGGTGGAATATTTAGCTTAGAGGCAAGAGATTTGGATACGGAGATTTTATCTGCTCCAGAATCAAATAATACTCTAGCTAGATGTTGGTTTAGAAGGAACATACCCGTGACTACGTTCGGGTTTTGATGAGCATTCCTATCCCTTAGCATGTAGTCTCTTCCCTGGGCATTGTTGTTGGTGGTCTTTCGGCACTAATTTGCATAATGCCCTTTCTCTCCACAGGCATGGCAAGTAACTGTCACTGGTAGCAGATTACTTCCAGTGGTTGGCCCTTTGTTTTTGCAGTTCTTAGTCAGATGGCCCACCTTGTTGCAAATATTACACTTAACAGTGCAAGTTCATGTGTGATGCAGAGTGCATTTCTTACACAAGGGATGGTTTCCAGTATATCTATTATTTTTAGTTGGGGTGGCAGCATAAGCCCTGAAGGTTTCCTGTCTTTTGTTCTGTTGTGGTTGGTGATTATTGTAGCGGTTGTTGGTGTTAGTGTTATGGTAGTTGTTGTTATTATCGTTGCAGTAGTTGTTGTTGAAAGTTCTTCTGTCGTCAAACTTTCATTTATGATCACTTGATACTTGCACCGGAGTGTGCTTTGTTACATTATCCATTAGCCTCTGGGCTATGTTAATGGCTTCCTCTAGAGTTTGAGGTTTAGAGGTGGTAACGTTCCCTTCAATACTTTGAGGCAATCCCTTCGATGAACATCACCTTTTTTTTTTTCTATCATTTTTCTTAGAATCTGGGGTCTTGATACATGTGGGATACAAGGTTGCCTATTCCTGGAATCTTCCTCACCATGTTTGAGATTTTTCCTTCACAGGGGCAAGATGTAATATTTGTCTTCCATCTTCTGGACTTCAGTTCGGGGACAATATTTCTTTATTAAAAGCTTCTTGAATTCAACCCAAGTAATCTTGTAAGCTTATTCTATCCCAATAGGTTGGGCAAAAGAATTCCACCAAGATAGAGCTTCTTCAGTTAAAGTACTAGTATCAAAATTCACCTTGCAGTCTTTGGTACAGTTGCTACGGGAAAACACTAATTCAGTTCTTTCAAACTAAGCGATGAGGAAATAGCGCCTTCCGTAACGTAATAGTTGATAGGTTGGCATGGCTCATGAACTCTTTGTAGCTCTTCATTGTCTATACCACAAGAGCTTCTCTTTGGTCTTGGTGGTATATTTATACAGTAGTTTTTGCCATGTTAGCGGCTGTGCTTGCTAGAGCTACGGTAACACTGTCAGTCAATAGTTTTCCGGATGGCAGCCTTGAGTCCTGGTGGTGACTTCAGAAGTTGACTCCGTTTAGGAGCATTTCATATCACATAAGATTAACACATAATAAGATTGATATCACAATTTCTTAACTTTGCTTAAGGTTCAAAAATAAACATTGTCACAATAGTGATTATCGAAACTCATAGATAATCTCATATCAATTAAGTATCTAGATGTTATTTAGAAATTGCATGGCATTTGATTCATATCGATGGACGACCAAACGATGATGATATAAGAGAAGTTTAGCAAAAGCATGGTTATATCTTAGGTATTATTGTTACAACAAGGCCTTTAATAAGGGATTTGCCATTGTATTTACATGAATCAACTTGCCTTTGTACTGTACATAGTCGAAAATTTAACAAGGCGTTGTTATTTTATTACCACTATCCCGTAGCTAGGTTTTAAAAGTTATTAAACTAGTATTAATCTCAGTAGTTTGATGATCCGCTCATGCTATTCTTGTGTTCATAGATTGCTTTCAGAAAGACTGTTCCTTAGTACTGATTGGGGTGACGGACTTGGGATTTCTTCAGAAGATCTTGTTACTAGATTAGTAATCCATGAATGCGAAGCCAATGCATATCTTGGTTTTTATGTATTTTCCCCATCTTTTCTTTTTTGAAAGTTTTAGGAATTCGAGTTACGAGAACTGCTTAGAGTTCAGCTTCCAGAATTCGAAATCTTGTTGTTCTAATCACCCGACCTTTTCCGAGACTTTTATTTATGTTTTCTATGTGCTCAACTGCGGGCTTTTTCGGGAGGGTTCGAGAGAGAGTTCATCCAGCGATTTAGGATTTCCTTATATTTTCTCCCTCGTTGACGGTTACAAGACTTGTCTTAAGAGAAGAGTTTTCTCCCATCTCAAATTCTTGATGTAGGGCAGAAAGAAGTAGAGGAATCACATGATTGGTTATGGCCTTGTTTCTTAGGTAGACAATTAATTCCTCCCGGAAGAAAAGAATTCTTGAGGTTTAAACATTGAAGATGAGCACAATAGTTGGGTGGTGGAATATGCGATTCTTTAGCTTAGTATGCACGCATGACCTTCATTAAAGGGTTTTCATCTGAAAAAGTGAAAAAGTTGGTGAAACTATTGGAACTAACCATACATGAGTTATTTGAAAGAGTTAGAATAAGTTATTCCTAGTGAAGTGGGACATAGGTACAGGGGTAAGCCGTGGATATAGTCCAGAGAAAGGTGGAGGAAAAGCTCCTCAATATCGGAAGTTGGATTGGATGGGAGAAGGACATCACTCTGTTAACAACCAGTAGTAAAATAACATAAGTTATTTATATAATAGATAATAGTTATTATCTTTACAATATTATTAGGAGATGGTAGAGTGACTCGGAGGACCTTTTTGGATGTAAACGAAAAGTAGTTCAGTTAAGGGTTTTATCCTGATGCTCATATATACCTTGGCTCTTGATACCAATCTATAACACCTATTTTTGACATTATAGAGCGAAGCTAATCATGGAGTATTTATTTCATAGTTACAATCAGCTCATATCATAGAAAAAATGATCGAAAGAGACGTTTTTAAAAGATAAATTATCATTCATTATTTACTCAGAGGTTTTTACAACAGGGGTCTAAAATCTACATGAAATACTTAAAGTTTGAGTGATAAAAGTTTAGCCATCTTCAAATACAGTGCCACTTCGTGCATAAGATGTTCAAGTTTCCTGAGATAAATCATGTAAAAAAGGTCACAAAATCGGTTGAGTGAAATTCATAGGTTTATTATAAATAGTTTGAATACAAGGTCAATCATAAGAGTGGGTTACGTTGTTATCCACCCATAAAGTATGTGTCAATAATGGACAATGAGTACAATTTTTATGGAAAAAAGTATTATTGCTTTCTTATGATTCATGGCAATCAAAAATGACTTGTTGTATATATCAATATGATATATATAACGATAATGGCCCCCGTGTAGGTAATTACCCATATACTATTAGTTTCAATATAGTGCGTTTTGGATACCCTATCTGGCTAACACAAACGGGATTCGTCAATCCCAATAGGCCTATTCATAATATTCACGTTCACTCGCAAGTGATTAATGGTCTATGATGGTGGGGGTCTTTTGGCATAAAGGGACTTAGACAACAGATGCAATAATATATCAGGATAGCATTCATTTAGAAAAACTTGTTTCATGGTTTTATAGATGTATCCCCTACACGGTTTATGAAATAGATGATTTAAAAAGTGAGGCTATGAACTCACCTTAAATTGTTATAGGGAAAATATGATTGATGGCAAAAGTATATCAAGTGAAAGTAACGGCATCTTCACGCAACCTGGGGTGATATGTCAAGTCTTAGTGTGGTATTTTATGTTTCAAAACTTCATAAAGTTAACGTATATCTTTGATTTATTATGGAAATATTGTATTGTTGTTCGGGCTACTAATCAGAAAAAGATGCCATTGTAGTATCGTTTGAGGACATGATGCACTTTAAATAGTAAACCCTGCAAACTCTTTAAAAACGGAAATCTCAAAACGAAACACTTCTTATAAATTCCATAGTAATGTGATACGAGAAGATGTTAAGTTTTTTCAAAGTTGTGATGATAATATATGTTAATTTTTATAACGAAATAATGCAGTCGATTTATGATTAATAACGATAAATGTGTCGGGTTTTAATAAAATTGAGTTTTATAATATTAATATATATTTTTATATTTTATATAAAAAATATAATATTTTATATTTTCAAGTTTGCAAAAATGGCAATATATACCCTTGGTTATTACTTTTACAACTTTAGTCTTTATATATAAAATATATATATTTAAACCATTAACTGTGAAAACTTGGCAAATTAGGTCCTTATAGTTATATAATGAATTTTTAGCCCCTTTAGTTATAACATTTCAGAAAGTTAGATATATACCCCTATGCATGAAATATTTGCAAAAGAAGTCCAAAAATGGCCATGAAGCTTATTTTTAATATTCCAAATGATATTCGCAGGTTATAGCTTATTAGAATATAAATAAAATAAGATGTTATACCATAAACAAAGTTTAGAAAAATGGATTTGTTAAGCTAGAAAATCAAAACGGGTTATTTTAGGGTGTTTATAAAAAAAAGGGTTTGAGGATTCAAAAATTCAACAAGAGTATTATATATGATCTTAAGAGTATTATAAAACATTCTTGTAACACCCCAAAATACGATACGAGGGAATATATTCATTTGGGTGTGCACTCATTAATACATGAACACGAGTCCTAGTAAAATGCCAAAAATACGTTTATTAACAAATTTCATCTCTTTAGTTTAAAAGAGAATCAGAGTCACAAGATAGGTCCTAAACTATACAAGTCATATCAAGACTTTATTTCAAAAATGTTTCATTAATTTTTAACATTTGTTCACCTCCGAGCCTTCATTCTTGATATCCGCAGTTACGTTCCCATCCAAATATCTTCATACCTAAAACCTAGAAAAACATGTTTTAAAGAGGTCAACATAAAGTTGGTGAATTCATAGGTTTTATATAATATGTGTAATCAGGACCGCAAAGACTTTCCCCGTGATAATGGCACTGATGCAGGACATCACAAAATGTAGTTACGTTTAACTAAGCTAATGACACCGAAGCCTAGACAATATATTAATACAATACGTAAAATATTGCCTACCATTGCCCGTGATGGATGTTAAAACCATTGCACATCCAACATCCGACATGCTATAACGTTCGTTCCAGTGATAGCTAGTCACTCCGATCTGGTGAGGTCAAATCCCAATAGATCTATTTACAAACACTCGCGCTTCCAAACCTAGAAATTAACAGTTCATGATTCATGAGCATTGTGGGTTCTGCTACTTAGGCAAATCACATATTCTGATAAAAATGTACTCTTGCTGTCCAATTTGTAAAACATGGCATGTATTCTAACCCATAACTTGTAAATTCTATAAATTGTAAAAACACGGGGCTATAACGTCAAGATCAAATAAAATCCGAATAAATCACAAACACAGCAGAACATCATGACCACGACCTATTATTATGTCAGCTCGATTACAATCAATGTATAACAAGTACTATCATACGCTGTGTACATCGTTACAAATGAAAACATATATATTATTTTATATATATGTTTACATACATATATGTGATGAGAAATCCACTTGCGCGTTCCTAACCATTAACACTGAGTATATTTTTATATATACTACTTTTCCATTGTATACCCGGATCTAACTATAACACTACCTAGTAGTAAACCATTATTATACTACACAATACTAATGACAAAAATTTACTATACCAGGGTAACTAGTATACTACCTTAGTAGTAATGGACTATAACTACAGGTTGTAACTATAACTCTACAGTAGTAACACATTATTATACTACCAGTACTAATGACAAAATTACTCTACCAGAAGTACTACATATACTACAAGTAGTAATGATATAACTACCGGGAGTAACTTCATGAATACATAATTCCTAACCACTTAATTAAAAAATCTTTCTATTTTCATAGTTTCCCTTTTTAGTAAGTCTCGTCACAATTATTAGGTTCATAATAATATTTATTCACCTGTCGAACCCTTCGACGACTTAATTAGCCATCTAATCTCTCATAATGATTTCCTCACTTTACGACTTATTACGAAAAGTTACCGTTTTTACTTTTCCTATTTAGAATCGACAAAACGGTCTCAAAATAGTACTTACGATAGTTAGAGTATCGGATATATTTTATTAATCGAAATCACCTTCACAACACCGTGAATACGTTTATTCAAAGTCTTCTTTGACTTTTTACGGTTTGAACTTTTTATAAAAATATATTTATTTCTAAGTCTGACCCGACCAAAACGACCACTAAATCACATTTCTACAAACTCGGGTTCATAATGAGAATTCATGCGGAAACGATGTATTTCCGAACATCTTATTAGTTTTAGCAGAGAGACGAAAACCCAACAGAAATTGACCAAAATGCCCCTACCAGTTTCTGCCGAAAAGTATTACCAAAACGCATACCTGCGTTTGCGTTTTTGACCCGTTATAAGGCGTCTTTAACTCTAGAAAACCTCGCGGAAAGGTAAAACGTTATTTTGAACAACTTTCCAGTTTTGTCCGAGACCCGAAAAACATAGACTGAAAAACGGGCTCGAAACGCACTGGCATCAAGTCTGGATGCAGTTGTTTTAATTTCCAAAAATGAAAAAAAAAAAAAAATAAAAAAAAAAAAAAAAAAAAAAATAAAACCAGATTTTTGCCCCCAGCACCTTTAGGACCACGTTATCACTTCCGCTTTTAGACTTAAAGAACCTCGCGAAAAAGTAAAACGACCTTCCGAACGACTTTCATGTTTCGGCCGAAGGCCGAAACGGACTCGAAAGTGCCCGAATCGAGCTTTTAAAATCCGGACAGCAAGCGCCCTTTTATACTAGTGCAGAAATTTAGTGTTTCGAATATATCTCGTTTTCGCCATAACTTTTTCGTTATTAGGAGATACGAGACGATCCTTATATGGAAACGATCGTCTAAGCAAGCTCTACCATATTTCCAAGCCTAAAATCAGATTTTACGAAATCTCGATCCTCGGTTGGCGTGCCAAACTTTCTGCTCACAGTGAACTTATTACAAACCACGCCAAAATCCGTTTTCGACCAACTAGCTCATCAAAACTACATCTAACATGACATACAATTTATACTTAGCCCACTAAATCATTTTATATCACCATGCACTAGACGCCGCAAGTTTCAACCGATTTCATCACATATATACACATTTACCCGTTTATCAATCAAAAATGAGTGAATAATATAAATAAACATAAAATGAAAGCTCACTATGCTATATGGAGCCAAGTCGGGAAACACAAGGCACTCGTCTCGTCCTTCTTGCTTCTTAGTCGTGGCTCACCCTCACCCGAACCAAACCAAAGCCAAACTCGAACCAACCCAATAACTTTCAATAATCAAACACACCCTTTGTGTCTTGTACCCGGTTCGAACCCACAACCTTCCAAGCAAAACCACTTCCTTTGACCCTTGCTTTGGTGCGAACACCTCACGAAACCCATATGACTCCCTTTGTTTCAAAAAATATTACACTTCCACATAAACCTTGATGTATATCCATTTTTAATTACATGGAGATCAATTATGATCTCCTAACCCATATTTGATGTGTAGAAATCAAAAACACCAAAGACGTGGTATGGGTTGTATCACGTCTGGGAACACAAGGAGAAAAGGGTAGGGGAGAACTAACTAAAAAGTTGGATTCCTCCTTGTCTTAATATTGCTTGTGTTGATTACTTTGAGTGTGTTATAAGATCAAAATTCAATGAAATGTGTGTTGTGTGTGGTGAAGTTCGGCAGAAAACCCACGAACAAGACCAAAAAGAAAGATAAGACTAGTTGAAATGGTAACTTGTATATATATTGTAAATATCTCCTAAATATCTTATAAATATCTAATAAATATCTTATAAATATCTTGCATAATATCTCTTGTAAATATCTTGTTAATTAAACGCGAGCCTTAAACGCGAGCTATGACCAAGGTTGAGGAACAAAGATGACACGGTTCATAAAATGATATTTTATGATCATAAGAATAATAGCGAGACATGTCGTAAATTTTTACGATGCTCAAAACGATTAACGAGACGCTTTCGGATCAACGTTGACTCTGTGAAAACGTCAAAAATAAAAATTGTCAATTCTTCTCCAATCTTTTAATAATAAAATACGAATAATATTTATTTAGCGACAAATTAAATATTTTAAATGTCCAGGCTCGGTTCTCCGAAAACTCGTAAAATAATATTTACGACATCGGGCACGCAATCGTCGTACAATGGACCTAAAACACGAGGTGTTATAGTCTTCCCCTGTTAAATGAGCCTTGTCCTCAAGGCTTAAGATGCTGGCTCAATTGACACCGGTGCGGTCTTTGTGAAGAGATGTGGATATTTCTTTTGGATTGATCCTTGCGTTCAATGTAAACTCAGGGCCTCGTAGAGTTTCATCGAACCTAACATTGGGATACGGCTTTGATTTCATCGTTTAATGTCAGATCCATATTTATCTGGTCCTCGACAAGATGAAACTTGTCTTCATATGGAGTCCCTTCCAACGGGTAATGGTTAATGATTGTGGAACAACCACTTCCTTCACAGTTAGAATATTACAACGCTATTGTGAACCCCTGCTCAGCTCTTGCGGAAGCTTAAGCTTGTAAGCAATGGATTCAACTCGTTCCAACCCCTTGAAAAGTCCAACCTATCTAGAGTTTAACTTCCCCCGTTTGCCAAAGCGTACTTCTCCTTTCTAAGGCGATACCTTAAGCATAACCAGGTTGTCAACTTGGAATTTTACAGGCTTACGCCTCACATCGGCGTAACTCTTTTGGCGAGCAAATTTGATACCGGATTTTACCTTTGGGCGACTTGTGATGTGTCTCGGCCTTCTTGGCTTAGGATTTGGTATAAGTGACGTTCGACCTTATAGTAAGATGGCTGTAAACGTTTTTGCTTCAGCTTTTATGATGGGTTGTAGTTGGTACTCGAGATTAATACGTTTTATGAAAACGCCCACAAAACTAAATAGAAAAATTGTTTCTTGACAAGAAGTTTTAAGGTGACTACTCCCAGCATGGCATGGTCCTTCCTGAATGCATAGATGATCAGTCTATACACCAAAGTATACATTAGGGGGTTTGTTGTGAGGTTTGTGTGTTGCTGTCTGTGACGAGGTGTTGGGTGTGTTTGTTGATGATTTTTTGTGATAGTTTTTTTGGTGATGGTTGTTGAGTGGTAGGGGCGATTGGAGGTGCGGTGTGTTTTTGGTAGCTTGTCGGGATTTTTTTGATCAGACTATGTTATTTTTGGGGGCCAAACGATGCAATGCTCATTTTCGTCAAATAATGTTATAATTTGATTATAAAATAGGGGTGAAAGTAAAGTTGACGAAATTTTCACAACACGTTGCTTTGATAGATAACTTGAAGTTGTTTGTAAAATCACAGCGGAATATTTAAAAGAAAATACAACGAGAATTCTTAATGGAATAGAGTCTAGGCATTGATATCTTCCTCCATGTCGTTATGGTCTTGATTGGTTTCTCCTCCTCCTAAAGCATGCACCACTCCACGTGCTCCAGTACCTCCATTTTCATGGTTTTGGTTCTTTAGCTTTAGGCAATCAGTCCTGTAGTGACCCTTGATTCTCTCACATTCATAGAAAGTAGCCTTCTAACTTGCCCTAGTGCCTCTTTGGTTGATAGTAGTATTGGCATTTGTAGAACTCCTATAGTCACGGGTCAGATGGCCAACTCTGTTGCACTTGTAGCATTTGGGAGCACATGAACCATTATGGTAATAGTTGTATTTAAAATACAACGGCTTAGATCTGCCGTAATGTTTATTCTCCTTGTGCCCTGCAGTGTAAGCCCTACCAGTATTTTGCCTCTTGTTGGATCAGTTGTTGGTATGATGGTTATTAGAAGTGCCATCCTGCTTCCTCTTGTTCTCGGCAGATGGTGATCGTGGAGTATGGTGTTAAATAGACATCGTATGCACGGGATTTGGTTTTTGAGGAAAACAAATGATATGGTGTGGAGAGGTAATGCCTGTAGGTATAGCAGAAGGGTCAGCAGGAGCTAGATGCTCCTCCTCCTCTTCGTCCTCCTCATCCTCTCAACATCATAATCATCGTCGTCAATCATCAGGGATATCCATTATATCATTGTCTCTCCGTCGGCCAGGATAGTCGCATGGATCCTCCTCGGTCCTCCCTCTTCTTCCTCCCTCTGGTTCGGATCATTATTTATAAGTCAGAAATGTAGCCCGAATGATAGGGCTATAGGTTGACGGCTATTCTTCAGGTAGAGAAGCTGATCCTTTCATTAGTTCCTCTAGCTCCTCATCGAAGCTTACTGGAATCTCTATGGCTCGGAATTATACTGGGAAGATGTGTAGGTAACGTCGATGATGAAAGCATGATGCTTGCAATAGCAAAACACTTAACTTTATATAAGTTGTTATATTAGACCGTGTTATATGGTAAATATGACTATGCGCTGCTGGCATAAACGAATGATGGTAAGTACATATTTGATGCTTAATGTTTGGATCTCTTAGGTCTACGTGTTTGTCGCCCCTACTATATACCTTGCTAAAGAAATGATCCCTATTTATATATAATAATCCTTTATATAAAATTGTAGGAGTATGCAAAAGAATGACAAACTCATCAAACAAGAACTGTCTTGAGATTCAAGTCCATGATATTGGTTATACATCTCGACCTAATTAATAATGTACTCGACGTTGGAAAAATATTCGAACTTTATGTTCATATAACTTTACTTAGTTATCATATTGCATGTATATCATGCATGGTCTTGAGGCTATGGTGCAACCCACCATACATCGACAGGGTTCTAGTGTTTGTCTATCCCATAGACTTTTGTGTACTCATCTTTGTATATAAATATAAGACCCTCATAGTACTGCACGTACTATAATATTAAAAAAACAGTATATGCATCATGTACAGCATTATATAGTATAATATTTGTTATAATCCGGACTGCAATCGTCCAAAATATGTATTGCCACTTTAATCAAGGCAACGTACATATACATGTGTGTATAAAACCATGATTATCATTACTCTAAGTTCATGAAACCGATGCACTATGCGCCCATCGCAGATGTCCCCTCCAAGGGTTTATCCAGACATCTTTATGAATTTGTACTCATCGTTCAATCCGTTACTAATCCGTTTAATTCATTTTCAAAAGTAAAAGTATGTATAAATCATATACCATAGAAACGGTTGCACTACTAGATATATAACTTACCACTTATTCATAGTGGCACCACTTGGCTACACACATAATATGCAATCAGTATAACCACATTAAATGCATCTAAGGATCGGGACCAACGCAGCGCGGACATCGGAAATCGTGTGAACGACTCGTCGACAAATTTCCAAATCTGTTGTTGTACAAGTTTGAAAAACGACTTAGTTCGCTACAACTCGAGCTCTGATACCAATCTGTAACACCCAAAAAATACGATACGCAGCGGAAAATATAACATTTGGGGGTGCACTTCATAATACATGCACACGTGTCCTAGTAAATTTGCAAATTACGATTATTTACAAATTTCATATCTTTCGTTTAAAAGAGATTCAGAGTCACAAGATAGGTCGCAAACTATACAAGTCATATCACGACGTTATTTCAAAAATGTTTCATTCATATGTATAAACATATGTTCACAGAGCCTTCATTCTTGATATCCGCGTGTTCCGTCCCATCCAAATATCTTCATACCATACTTGAGAAAAACATGCTTAAAAAGGTCAACATAAAGTTGGTGGAATTCATAGGTTATATAAATGTATAATCCTGGACCGCAAGACTTTCCCCTGTGATAATTGCCAACAAGATGCAGACATCACAAAAAGTAGTTACGTTTTACTAAGCTCATGACACCGAAAGCTCAACATATATGAATACAATACATAAAATATTGCCTACATTGGCGTGATGACGTATTAACCTGTATCATCCAACATCTCGAAACGCTATACGTTCGTTCCCAGTGATTAGCTAGTCACCACGAAACGGGGAGGAGGTCAGTCCCAAATAGATCTATTTATAACACTCGCGATTCCTACCAGAAATTAAAGTTCTTGATTCATGGGCATTGTGGGTTCTCGCTACTTAGGCAAACAAAGTATTCATGACTAAAATGTAACTCTTGCGTCACCAATTTGTAAAACAAAGCATGTTCTCACCCCAAAACTTGTAAATCAATAATTGTAAAACACGGGGCTATGAACTCACCTTGATTAACGATCAAGATCAAATAAACCGAATAAATCACAACGAAGCAGCAACGATCTCGACCACGACTTATAATTATATCGCTCGATTACAATATGTATAAAGTACTATCAACGACGTGTACATCGTTACAATGAAAACATATATATATTTATATATATGTTTACATACATATATGTGATGAGAAATCCACTTGCGCGTCCTAACCTTAACACTGGTATATTTTCTAGATATACTATTTTCCATTTGTAACCAGGATTAAACTTATAACACTACCAGTAGTAACAAATTATTATCACTACCCCAATACTATTGACAAATTTACTCTACCAGAGAGTAACTAATATTACTACCAGTTAGTGTATGACTATAAATTACCAGAGTAACTATAACACGACGAGTAGTAACTCTTATTATACTACCAGTACTAATGACCAAATTACTCTACCAAGAGTAACTAATATACTACCAATAGTAATGACTATAACTACTAGGAGTAACTATGAATAAATAATCCTAACACACTTAATTAAAAATATTTCTATTTTCAATATGTTACCCTTTTTAGGTAGTCTAGACCCAATATTAGGTTCATAATTATATTTATTCACCTCGTCGACTTGACGCTTAAATAGTCATTAAATCTCTCATAATGATATCACATTCCGACTATTACGAAAAGTTAACAGTTTTATACGTTCCATATTTAGAATCGGGGGGAAAACCAACGGTCTCAAAAATTAGTACTTACGATACGCAGAGTTATCGATTATATTTTTATTAATCGAAATCACTTCACTACACTTGGTTGAAACGTTTATTAAGTCTTCTTTGACTTTTCGTTTTGACTTTATAAATATATTTACTTTCTAAGTCGATCGACCAAAACGACCACACTAAATCACATTTTTACAACTCGGGTTCCTAAAGGAGAATTCAAGGGGTAACGTATTACGAAAAATTCTTAGTTTTAGCCAAGACCGAAAAACCCAACGAAAATAACCAAAATGCCCCCTACAAGTTTCTGCGAAAAAAAAGTTTACCAAAATGCTACATGCTGTTTGCGTTTTTGACCCGTTATAAGGCGTCTTTAACTCTAGAAAACCTCGCGGAAAGGTAAAACGTTATTTTGAACAACTTTCCAGTTTTGTCCGAGACCCGAAACTCGACTGAAATGGGTGAAAACGCACTCGCATCCATGTCGGATGCAGTCAGATTAGTGTATTAATTTCCAAAAAGCCAGATTATGGCCCCGCCTTAAGACCCGTTATCACCTAGCTTTTAGGACTTAAAGAACCTCGCGGAAACGTAAAATGACCTTCCGAACGACTTTCATGTTTCGGCCGAAGGCCGAAACGGACTCGAATGTGCCCGAATCAAGCTTTTAAAATCCGGACAGCAAGCGCCCTTTTATACTAGTGCAGAAATTTAGTGTTTCGAATATATCTCGTTTTTGACCATAAAACTTTTTTCGTTATTAGGGAGCTACGAGACGATCCTTATATTGGAAAACGATGTTCTAAGCAAGCTTACCATATTTCCAAGCTAATATTAGATTTTTCGAAATATCAATCCTCGGTTGGGCTTCTTGCAAACTTTCTGCTCAAGTGAACTTATTACCAAACCACAGCCAAATCCATTTAGTCGACCAACTAGCTCATCAAAACTACATCTAAACATACATTATAATTTATACTTAGCCCACTAAATCATTTTATATCACCATGCACTAGACGCCGCAAGTTTCAACCGATTTCATCACATATATACACATTTACGTATATCAATCAAATGAATGAAATAATATAAATAAACATAAAATGAAAGCTCACTATGCTATATGGAGCCAAGTCGGGAAACACAAGGCACTCGTCTCGTCCTTCTTGCTTCTTAGTCGTGGCTCACCCTCACCCGAACCAAACCAAAGCCAAACTCGAACCAACCCAATAACTTTCAATAATCAAACACACCCTTTGTGTCTTGTACCCTGTTCGAACCCACAACCTTCCAAGGAAAACCACTTCCTTTGACCCTTGCTTAGTTCGAACCCTCAACCGAACCCAATGACTACTTTGTTTCAAAAAATATTCCACTTCACATAAACCTTGATGTATATCCATTTTTAATACATGGAGGATCAATTTATGATCTCCTAACCCATATTTGATGTGTAGAAAATCAAAAACAACAAGAGTGGTGTGGGTTGTATACACGTTTGAACCACAAGGAGAAAAGGGAGGGTGAAACAAACTAAAACTTGGTTCTCCTTGTATTTAATATTTGCTTGTGTGGATACCATTTGAGTGTGTTTATAAGATCAAAAATCAAAAATGGAATGTGTGTTGTGTGTGGTGAAGTTCGGCAGAACCACAAGACCAAAAAGAAAGATTAAGGACTAGTTGAAATGGTAACTTGTATATATATTGTAAATATCTCCTAAATATCTTATAAATATCTAATAAATATCTTATAAATATAGTGCATATACTCTTGTAAATAATCTGTTAATTAATCGCGAGCCCCCTTAAACGCGAGCTATGGACCAAGGTCGAGGAACAAAGATGACACGGTTCATAAAATGATATTTTATGATCATAAGAATAATAGCGAGACATGTCGTAAATTTTTACGATGCTCAAAACGATTAACGAACGCGCGATCAACCGTTGACTCGTGAAACGTCAAAAATAAAAATTATCAATTCTTCTCCAAATTTTTCATAATAAAATACGAAAATATTTATTAGCGACAATAAAATTTTAAATGTCGACGCTCGTTCACGGAAACTCGTAAAATAATATTTACGACATCGGGCACGCAATCGTCGTACAATGACCGAAAACACGAGGTGTTATAATTCTAATACAAAATATAAGCTTATGGAACAAGATCTTAGGCTTACTTGAGCTAAAATGAGTCAAAATGGGTTTTTATGACTCGTACGCCTAGAAATGGCTTCAAGACTTTGTTTTTCTTGCTTCTTGGCTTCTATTCTAAGCTTAGGGACTTTTGTTGATCTTCCTTGGTCTGAGTTAAGACTCCATTTGAGAGTGTATCAGTTTTTGAGGTGTGGTTTGAAAGGGGTGCGGAGTTCGGCTTATATAGGGGTTCAAGACCCTTGGTGCCCAAGTTTTCTTGGGGATTAAGGGTTAGGATCTGTAGTATGATGACTAAGGATGCCTAGTGATGATTATTGATAGCTAGAAGCTAGATAGGAGATGTGGAGAGGGTTTTGGAGGCCACGGCTAAACCAAGGAGACAAGGAGGTGACAAAGTAAGTCTTGGTGCTTAAGGGTTGTGATGGAGGTGCTTGTAAGCTGCTTAGGGAGGTAGTATCTTAGTCATAGAGGTGCTAGGTTGGTTTAAAATGGGTCAAAAAGGAAAAAAAACGTGTATCGGGTTGGATTAAGGTTCGGTTATGGTTTTTAGGGTTTAATTTCGAGTTAGGGCTAGGGTTTAGGATAGTTTAAGGTTTAGGATTAGTGTTAGGATTATGGTTTAGTGTTTAGGATTAGGTTTTAGGTCTTAGGATTAGGTTTTAGGGTTTAGTTTTAAGGTTAAAGTGAAATTAGGGTTTAGGGTTTTGTTTTAGGGTTTTAGGGTTTTTGATTAGGGTTTAGGATGAATTAGGGTTTAGGTTTAAGGTTTAAAAGTCATGCATTAAGTGCTTGTACCTTGTGTTAAAGTGGTAGTAAGAAACCAAAGTGATTTAGGAGGTAAAATGACCTAATTTGACTTTCTTGCATTATTGACTTGTACATTGAGCTTTAATGTATTGTAACTTGATTTAGGAGGGAAAAGATATTCAAATGTTATGCTATGATACTTGTACACATGCTTTAAAGGCTTGTACATTCATTTTATATGTATACATTACATATAATTAGGGTTTTGATATAAACGTTAACGTTTAATGCTTGTTTTGAAATAACATTTTGAAAAGTACGTTATATGGATAATATACTTGGTATAAATGATATTAAGATATAGACTTGACATATTAGGATTTTTACATGATATAAACATAGATAGAGATGGCATTAATAGAGGTTGCGTGAGCTCGTTTACTTTAAAGATGCAAGTTACGTTGCACTATGAGATAAAGCAACATAAAAAAATATTCCATGTTAAAATGGGTGGTATATATATCTATATATATATTATTATATATATGTATATAATATATATATATATATATATATATATATATATATATATATATATATATATAATAGATGGATATTATAGTGCATCTAATTTAATAGATGGATATTTACAATGATGAAAATTGCGGGTTGTTATAGTCATCAATGCCGAAAAGAGCATCCTTGATTTCTTTATCATTAACAGGCTTGATCAGGTCCAAAGCAATATCAGCATCCAAACGTTTCTTGAATAAATTCTCAACATCCTCAACATCATAAACATGATCATGAGTACCAATAAAAGAACTAAAATGTGAAACAAATATGTTAGCAATATCATCCCCATGACAAAGATTACCACTATCATCATAAATCACTTCAATTCTGCTTCTACTCATTTTCCCTTAACCACCTTATGAAAATAATAACTATTAAAATCACCATCCTTTAACCAAGCAATCTTAGTCTTTTGCTGCAACAACTTTTCCTCATCCAACGCAGCCTCTTTAAAAGCATAAGCATATATCATCTCTTCTTCCCTAAGAGAAGTATTAGATGGGTCTTTATCCAGACAACCTTGAACTCTTCCTAATTCAGTCCTCAGGAACTTAACTTTATTAAACACATCCCTATTCTTTCTATTCAAATCCCTCATATGTTTTTTCATAAATTTAAGCCTTTTAGCTAACCTAAACATAGCAAAACCCTCTATATCCACATTCTAATTCTCCTTTACAACAGAGATAAATTCCTTCTTATCAGCAAGGAAATTCATAAATCTGAATGGTCTAAGCTTTCGCGCAGCCATATCAGGTATAGTTAACACACAAGGGGAATGCTCAGAACTCAAATATGCCATAAACAAAGCAAAACTTACAGGATACATACTAATAAATTGAGAATTACCCATGATCCTATCAAGCTTTATCAAAACACCAAGATCATGATTCTTCATTTTTTGGATCCAAGTATAGAATAACCCACTCATATTAATATCGTCCATACCCAAACAATCAATACAGGCTCTAAAATCTTGAGTATCCTCACTTTTAATATATCTGTCTCTCGGGTAGGTATGAAATGTGCGGATTTTGTAAGGCGATCGACAATGACCCAAATTGTGTCATGTCCGTTTGATGTTTTGGATGTTTGTAATGAAGTCCATTGTATCTTTCCATTTCCACATAGGATTTTCATGTTGTACCAGTAAGTTGGATGGCTTTTTGACATTCTGTCTTAACTCTGAAAACATGTCCTAACATTGCCAAATACCAAATACCTATATTAAAATGAATAATCAAAAATACAACAAAAATTCGCGATGATTGCCTTCATGTTAGGCCACCAATAGAGTTTCTTTAGATCCTGGTACATTTTGTCAGAACCTGGGTGAATGGAATACTTTGATTTATGAGACTCATGCATGATTAAGTCTCTCAAACCACCGAAAAGTGGTAGCCAACTTCGATTTTTGATACAACGAGTTCCATCAGGACGAATTTCAAATGATTTGTCCATCCCTCTTAGGTTTTCGGCTTTGATGTTTTCTTCTTTGATTGCTTCGGTTTGAGCTTCGAGGATTTGAGTTGGTAATTTTTGGTGAAGGGTCATGATCAATGATCTGATTCGGAGTGGTTTGATTCGTTCCTTCCGGCTTAAGGCATCTGCTACGACATTTGCCTTTCCAGGGTGATAATGAATCTCACAATCATAATCTGCAAGCAATTCTAACCAACGGCATTGTCTCATGTTCAACTCTTTTTGATCAAGGATGTGCTAAAGAATTTTATGATCAATGAACACAATACAATTGGTGCCATACATATAGTGTCTCCAAATTTTAAGAGCGAACACTACTGCTCCTAATTCAAGATCATGAGTGGTATAGTTTTCTTTATTAGGCTTAAGTTGTCGGGTGATATGCAATAACCCCCCCCCCCTTCTCTCTTAGCATTAATAACTGCTCCCAAGACCCTGAAGGATGCATCACAGTAAACACAAAATGTCATTTCCTATGGGTTATGCTAAGAATGGAGCTTCACATTAGCCTTCTGTTTTAGCAGTTGAAAAGCCGATTCTTGGTCTTCGCCCCAGATATACTTCTTGTTTTTCTGGGTTAATTCAGTCAAATACTTTGCAATCTTTGAAAAATATTTGATAAATCTCCGATAATAGCCGGCAAGTTCTAAGAATTGACGAACTTCCGTGGGTGTAGTGGGAGATGTCCAATTCTTAACTGCTTCAATCTTGGCGGGGTCAACATGAAGTCCTTGACTATTAATTAAGTGTCCAAGAAATTGCACCATGCGGATCCAGAAATCACACTTGGAGAACTTGGCATACAACTTCTTCTTTTTTTGAGTATTCTAGATTATTCTTAGATGATTTTGCGTGTTCTTTTTTCGTTACAAGAGTACTATGAGAATTTCAATGATGAACACTATCACAAATTTATCCAAGTATGGTTTACACACACGGTTCATGAGGTCTATGAATACAGCAGGTGCGTTAGTTGACAACTGGCATCATTGGATATTCATAGTAGTCCTTTCTTGTTCTGAAAGCAGTCTTAGGAATATCTTCATCCCTCACTCTCAGTTGATGATAACCTGATCTTAGGTCGATTTTTGAGTAGACACTCGAACCTTGAAGTTGGTCGAATAAGTCATCGATTCTGGGTAATGGGTAACGATTCTTTACAGTAAGTTTATTCAACTCTCGGTAATCGATACACATTCTGAAAGATCCGTCTTTCTTTTTAACAAATTAAGTAAGAGGATCCCCAGGTGAAGTACTTGGTCTATTAAAACCTCAGTTGTTACTTTGGACGTTGTTTAGATAGTTCATGCATTTCTGAAGGAGCTAATCTATAAGGTGCGCGGGCTACAGGTGCTGCTCCAAGAATTAGATCGATTTGGAATTCTACTTGGCGAACGGGAAGGAGGCCATGTAGATCTTCAGGAAAAACTTCTGGGAATTCTCTAACTACGGGAATATCTACTAATCTCTTCTCGTCTGACTTCTTCTTCTCCGTTTCTTTGGATCATGTAAATCGTGGCAAACTCAGGAAATGTAGTTTGGTTTTTTATACAAGATATGAGATTTAGTCGAGTTTTACTTCGATCACCTCGGATGATTAAAGTTTCATCGTCAATAGGAATGTGAACAACTTTCTCGTCACAGAGAATTTTGGCATGATACTTAGACAACCAATCCATACCAACGACGACGTCAAAACTACCGAGTTTAATCGGCATGAGATCGATTTTGAAAGATTGATTTAGCAAGGTTAGGGTGCAACCCTGGATAACTGTGTTTGTGCTTACTAGGTTTCCGTCAGCCATTTCGATATCGTAAAAGGTATCTATTGTAATAGGCAGGATATTTAGCATAGAGGCAATAGATGTGAATATGAAGCTTTTATCGGCTTCAGAATCAAATAATACTCTAGCTAAATGTTGGTTTAGGAGAAACATACCCGTAACTACGTTCGGGTCTTGATGAGCTTTCCTATCCCTTAGCATGTAGGCTCTTCCCTGGGCATTGATGTTGGTATTTCGGCACTGATTTGTATAATGCCCTTTTTCTCCACAGGCATGACAAATAACAGTCACTGGTAGTGATTACTCCAGGTGGCTACGCCTCTTGTTTCAGCAGTTCTTGGTCAAATGGCCCACCTTGTTGCAAGTATTACACTTAACAGTACAAGGTCCGGTGTGATGGAGATCACATTTTCTACATAATGGGAGGTTTCTGGCATACCTATTGTTCTCAGCAGGAGTGGCAGCATATGCTTTGACAGCTTCTTGCCTTCGGTTCTGTTGTGGTTGGTGATTATTGTAGTGGTTGTTGGTGTTGGTGTTACGGTAGTTGTTGTTGTTGCGGTAATTGTTGTTGTTGAAAGTTCTTTTGTCATCAAACTTTCATTTATGATCACTTGATACTTGCACCGGAGTGTGCTTTGTTACTTGATCCATTAGCCTTTGGGCTATGTTAATGGCTTCCTCTAAAGTTTGAGGCTTCGAGGCGGTAACATTCCCTTCAATACTTCTAGGTAACCCTCCGATGAAGGCTTCCAGGAGTTTCTCGGTGTTTGGTACCATGTTCGGGCATAGAACTGCTAATTCTTGGAATCTTCTAACGTAAGGTTTAAGATCATTTCCCTTTACAGTCAGATTGTAAAGTTCATCTTCCATCTTTCTGACTTCAGTTCGAGGACAATACTTGTTTGTCAAGAGCCTCTTTAACTCAGTCCAGGTGATTTGATTGGCTTGATCTACTCCCGTAGGTTGGGCGTATGCATTCCACCAGGACAAGGCATCATCAGTAAGGGTACCAGTAGCAAATGTTACTTTGTTTTCCTCGGCACATTTGCTTTGAGAGAATACTAATTCGGTTTGTTCAAACCAGCGGATGAGGCTAACTGCTCATTCCGTACCATTGAAGTAGAAAGGTTAACAGCTTATGAATTCTTTGTAGTTTCTTGTTTTTGCTACAGGAGTTCCAGTAGGACCAGTGTTCCTGTTGGGTTAATAGTGACCTGCATCGTGTGCGAGCTTGTGCTTCCAGAGTCGTAGTAACACTGTCAGCAACTAGTTTCTTAATGGCAGCTTGAGTCATGGCCGGTGCTTCAGATGTTGACGTCCTTTTGGGAGGCATTCTATAAGATAACACGTAATAAGAATGTTATCACAAGTCTTTTAAATGCATTGCTTATTTTTAAATACTTTAATCATTTAAACAATAGTGATAATCAATATAATAATAATTGATATCAAATAAGTATCTATGATTTATTTATAAGTCAGGGTATGATTCATAATGATGATGACGGAGATGATGATGCAAGAGAGATAAGTCGGTATTATGAAACAACAAGGTATATATAACGGGATTGCCATTGTATTATATCATGAACAACTTGCCTTTGTACTATACATAGTCAAGATTTGACAAGTGTTTTTATTTATACCACACATCCCGTGGCTAGGTTTTCTAGTAAAGCGATAATAAGATTAATCTAATAGGTCTGATGGTCCTTTTGGCGGGGGGGGGTTGACTTGAGTTCATGATGGCTGATCAGAAGACTTTCCTTATCTTTCTTGATGTTGAATCTGATATCGTTGATGATGGTGTTCATAGATCAGTAATTCTGAAGTGAGCCAGAGAAAAATTTGTGGTTTTTCCCCATATGCTTCACTGAGTTTAGAAATTTGAGCACGAGCTTGTTGGAGTTCAGCTTCCAGATTGTCAAAGTCTTGTTGGATAATCACCCGACCTTTTCCGAGTCCTTCGATTTTGTCTTCTATGTATTCAATACGGTCGAGAGAAAGTTCATCTAGATGATTCAAGATTTCCTCAATTTGCTCCTCGTGACGTTCCAGACTTGTCTTACGAGAGCTTTCTCTTATCTCAAAGTCTTGAGGTAGGGCAGAAGTAGATGAGGATGAACAACCTCGTTTCTTTGGTGGTAGTAGTTCTTCAGGAAGAAAGAATTCTTGAGGATTAAGCATTGATGATTGAGGTATGATAGTTGGAGGTGGGATAGGTGATTTTTCAGCATAAAATGCTTGCATAACTTTCATGTAGGGATCATCATGAAAGAGCGAAAGAGTTGGTGAAGCTATTGGAACTACACCAAATGAGTTCGAAGAGCTAGAATAAGTTTTTCCCGGTGAAGCTGGGACATAGTCCGGAGAAGCCGGGATAAAGTCTGGAAAGTTGGAGGAAAAAGCATCCTCAATACCGGAAGTAAGATGGTTGGGAGAAGACATCATTCTGTTAATAACCCAGCGGTAAATAACATAAGTTATTTATATAATAGTATAATAGTTATGTATCTTTACATACTATTCCGAAAGATGTAGCGACACGGAGGACTTTCTTGGCTAGAAAAAAAAGTAGTTATAGTTAAGGTTTCAACCTTGTTCTCTATAACCGTGGCTCTTGATACCAGTATATAACACCCCCATTTTTGACATATAGCAGCTGAAGCTAATCTGGGGTATTATTTCATAGTACAACAGTCATAATCATAGAAAACGAATCGTAAAGAGATGTTTTTAAAAGATAAGTTATCATTCATTTATTCATCAGAGTTTTTACAAAAAGTGAGGTCCCAACATCTAAAAACATAAAGTTTGAATGATAACAGTTTAGCCATCTTCAAGTCCGTGCCACTCCGTGCCATAAGTTGCTCAATTACCTGAGATAAACATGCTAAAAAGTCAACACAAAGGTTGAGTGAAATTCATAGGTTTAAGTAAAGTAGTTTGAATACAAGTTCAATAGTGGGTTACGTTGTTATACACCAATAGTTTGTAATAATTGCATGCATGTACCAATTATATAGAAAACAATATTTTTGCCTAAAAGCTCATTCACCGAAGCCTTAGGTTAAATTATTTCCCCATGGGTGTCTTTGCCATAACACCCGCAAAGTTATTCAAATGTGTGCTATTGGTTACCGACAGTATAGGTACACCAACGGGGAGTCCAGTCCCAAATAGATCTATTCACAGCATTCGCGCTTACCCCGACGAGTAATTAACGGTTCATGATAGTGGGGACTTAATGGCAAAAGTAGGGACTTAGGCAATAATGTATCAGGATAGCATACAGAAAAATACTTGCATTCATGGTTTATAGCATGTATCCCCCTCGCGGGTTTATGAAACATTTAAAAGATTGAATGCGAGGCTATGAACTCACCTTAACAGTACAGGGAAATCTGATTGATGGCAAAAGTATATGAAATGAAAGTAACGGCTTCGTCACACAACCTGGGTAATATGTCAAGTCTTAGTTTGATTGGATATGTTTTATGTCATAATGAAATATCACTTTGATTGGATTTATTATGGAAATATTGTATCATTGTTCGGGCCATCATAATTCAGAGGTCATGTAGTAAATGTTTGAGGAGCCAAGACACTTTAAATCGTAAATCCAGCAAACTCGTCAAAACGTATACCCAAATGAAACCCCTTACATGAAGCTCCCTAGTAATGTGATACATTATAGTTTTAAGTTTCTTCAAAAGCTAGAATAATTTATATATATATTTTTATAATTAATATAAAAATATAATATTTTATAAGTTTGCAAAATTGGCAATATTATACCCTTGGTTTATAAACTTTTACAAGTTTAGTCCTTTATAAAAAAAGTATATATATTAAACCTTTAACTTTGAAACTTGGCAAAATAGGTCCTTATAGTTATAACTTTGAAATAATAACATTTTCAGCCCCTTTAGTTGTAAATTTTAGAAAGTTACGATATATACCCCTATGCATGGAAACTTTTGCAAAACAAGTCCAAAAAGCCATGCAAGCTTATTTTAGGATTCCAAATGATATTTGTAGGTTATAGCTTATTAGTATAAGCTAAAATAAGATGTTTTAACGTAACAAAAGTTTAGAAAAAGGATTCGTTAGCTAGAAAATCAAAACGGATCATTTTTAGGGTTTTTATTAAAAACACATGGGTTTGAGGATTCAAAGATTCAAACAAGAGTTCATATATGATATTAAGAGTATTATGAACATTATTGTATAGAATATATTCTTATGGAACAAGATCTTAGGCTTACTTGAGCTAAAATGGGTCGAAATGGGGTTTTCGGGTTCGTACGCCTAGTAACGGCTTCAAGGCTTCGTTTTTCTTGATTCTTGGATTCTATTTTGAACTTAGGGACTTCTTTTGATCTTCTATTGCTGCTATGGAAGGCTAGAATTCCATTTGAGAGTATGAGATGAGATGTGTGGGATGAATTTGAAAAAGGTGTATGTTTCGGCTATTTATAAGGCTTAAAAACCCTTGGTGCCCAAGTTTTATGTTTGATTAGTGTCAAGGCTAGCTGAGGTGATTCATAGAAGCTAATAGGATGAGTCTTGAGAGCTAGAAGAGTAGCAATGAAAGGTGGAAGGTGTTTTAGGGGTCACGGCTACAAGGTGGTGACAAGAAGGTGTTCTAGAAGCCTTGGAGCTTAAGGTGGTGATGGAGGTGCTTATAATCAGCTTAGGGAGGTAGTAGCTTAGTCATAGAGGTGCTTGAGGTGCTAGGTTGGTTTAAAATGGGTCAAAAAGGAAGAAAAAGAGGTGTCGGGTTTGGTTCATTTCCGGTTAGGGTTTTAAAATGTAGATCAGGGTTAGGATTAAGGGTAGATTAAGGTTTAGGATTAATGTTAGGATTGATATTAGGGCTTAGGATTAAGGTTTAGGGCTTAGTTTTAGGTTTAGGGTTTAGTTTTTAGTTGAAACTGAAATTAGGGTTTAGGGTTTTGTTTTTAGGGTTTAGGGTTTTAGATTAGGGTTTAGGATGAATTAGGGTTTAGGTTTAAGGTTTAAAAGTCATACATTAAGTGCTTGTACCTTGTGTTAAAGTGGTGTAAAGTTTAAACATGGTTTAGGTAGTTTAAATGACTCTAATAGTGTTTTTGGCATTCTCTGATGTGCATTGAGTTAAATGAGTTGTACTTTGATTGGATCGAAAATATGATTCAAATATTGTGCATTGATACTTGTACACGTGTTTTAAAAGCTTGTACATTCATTTTTATATGTATACATTACAAATAATTAGGGTTTTGATGTAAACGTTAACGTTTAATGCTTGTTTTGGTATAATGTTTTGAAAAGTACGTTAAATGGATAATGTACTTGGTAAAAATGATATTAGGATATAGACTTGACATATTATGATGTTTACATGATGTAAACATAGATATAGATAGCATTGATAGAGGTTGCGTGAGCTCGTTTACTTTAGAGATGCAAGTTACGTTGCAGAAAGAGATAAGCAAAAAGGTTTCCCTCTAAGAAGGTGATTATTTTTTATAATAGATGGATATTACATTGCATCTAATTTAATAGATGGAAAATTACATTGATGAAAATTGCGGGTTGTTATAACTTGTCTAGTTTTCAAAGAGTCCGACGTCGTAATTTACGGACTTATATTTAAAGCGTGACGACCCGTCAAAGTTGACCGTTTGACAAAAATTAATATTTTCGAAAACTAATATCTTCATTATTTAATCGAAATGCAAGCACATACTAGGGATGAAACTTAATTTAATTCATTCGTATTGCATATTTAGCTTAAATATGCATTACTATCACTTAGGTTGCGGATAGAGTTCTTCCTCGTTTTGCGTGCATCGTTTTCCGTGCCTACACTTATTTGATATCATCTTGCTATTACATCGAGGTGAGTTCATAGCCCCATGTTTTACAATTACAATGATTTACAACTTTTGGGGTGAGAAACATGCATTGTTTTACATATTGGACGCAAGTGTACATTTTCAAACTGATTACGTGTTTGCCTAAGTAGCAAGAACCCAATGTGCCCATTATCATGAACTGTCAATTACTGGATTGTAAGCGCGAATGTTATAAATAGATCTATTTGGGATTGACATCCCCTTTCGGGTGAGTAGCTCTTACTGGTGTCACGGAGTGAACCAACGGATGTATACCATGTCAGATTTAGGATGTTTCGGGTTGAACATCATCACGGGCAATGTGGCAATATTTATATTGCATTCATACATGTCGAGCTTCAGTGTCATGAGCTTAGGGAAACGTAATTACATTTTATGATGTTTGTATTTGATGCATTATCACGAGGAAATCTTGCGGTCCTGATTTATACATAAACAAACCTATGAATTCACCAACTTTATGTTGACGTTTTAAAGCATGTTTTCTCAGGTCAATGAGGTACAAGAGCAAAGAGATACATTGGTGGTCAATCATTTTGGAGTCATTGCATAATGATTTAGAGGCATTACATTTTGGGAATATTTGTTATGATCTAAAATCTTTACATTTTCAAGGATGAACAAGTTAAGCCATTGAGCTTTTGTAACAACATTTATTAAATCCAATGTATCATTTTCAAACGACTCATTTAGAGGCCGTTCTCTCATTTCTTGTGCAATGGTATTATGAAGTAACGCCCCGGAACGTCATTTCCGCTGCGACCCATTTTGGGGGTGTTACAGATTGGTATTCAGAGCCAAAATTATAGAGAACCAAGTTAAATGTTTTTACTTGGACTATAACCGTTTTCAAACATTGCATCATACAAATGGTTTTCACGGGACATACATATACTAGTTGTTTTCATTAGTAATTGTACTAGATGCATACATGACACTATTGAGTTGCATTAGTTGGTTATACTAGATGCTTACATGATTCATATTATACTACGTATATTACTATAAGGGTCTTAAATATATACACATATATATGCTTACATTCCCTTACGTATACTTTACAATTATTTATATAAGGGTTGTTTATATAAATACTAGAACAATTCTCAAAACATTACGAATAACACAATGGTCCAAAACTCATACTCAACCTCAACACATCATTTCACAATATTTCACTTTTGGAACACGACTTTTGGAATATAACAAATTTTAAATTATTACTCTGTGATTTTGAAGAATCATGCCTCCTAGAAGAGCTTCAGTTGCCAGAAGAGCTCCAGTTGCTAGAAGAGCCCCATCTGCTAGAACCACCAACAATCCTGCTAGAAATGCTACCACTACTACTGATGCACCAATGAGTGTTGTTGCCATCAATCAGCTAATCGAAACACGAGTCGCTGAAGTACTCGCAAATCAAGAACAACTAAGGAACAACGGTGTGAATGGCGATGGTAGCCAAAATTCAAGATCAAGAACTAAAAGACCTACTCGCACTCCTAGAGAGTGTACTTTCAAGGACTTCTTGAACTCTCACATCCTTACTTTTAGGGGTACTGAAGGAGTTGTTGGTCTAACTCAGTGGTTTGAAAAAATGGAATCGGTTTTCCATATCAGTAACTGTATTGTTGAGAACCAAGTCAAGTTTGCTACTTGCACTCTTTTTGGTGCTACTTTAACGTGGTGAAACTCCCATGTCAAGATAGTTGGTCATGATGCTGCTTATGGCATGCCCTGAAAAACTCTCATGAAGATGAGGACTGTCAAGTACTGTCCAAGAAGTGAGATCAAAAAGTTAAAGATATCAAATTCTGGAAACCTGAAGGTAAAGGGTATTGATGTTGTGGGTTATACCCAACGCTTTCAGGAACTAGCATTGATGTGCGGGAGGATGTTTCCCGAGGAATTTGATGAGGTGGAGAAGTATGTCGGTGGACTTCCCGACATGATTCAAGCTAATGTGATGTCGGCTAGGCCGAAGATAATGCAAGAAGCAATCGAGCTAGCAAATGGATTTTGGTAGACCAGAATGTCCGTTTCTATGCTGAGAGACAAGCTGAAAAAAGAGGAATTTGTTAACAACATAACCAACTCAACAACATCTCCTTAGAGACAGAATGTGGCTCAAGCTTGACGCCGCTAGATGGTGAAAAGGAAGGAGATGCTGGAACCCCTTCCCATTATGCACACAGTGCAAGTTTCACCACAAATGCCCGTGCCACTGTTAAAGTGCGTGAATTGCAAGAAAGTGGATTGTTAGAATCCTACTACTTCTAACAATCAAAGGATCATTACTTGCTATGAATGTGGAAATCAAGGGCACTACAGGAGTGATTGCCCAGAGCTAACGAATCAAAATCATGGAAACCAAGCTGAAGATACTAAAGCACATGGAGTGGTGTATGCTTTGGGAGGAGAAGAAATCGACCAAGACCCTAACAACATTGAAGATGAGATCGAAGCTCAGGAGGAATACTTCTTTGCCTCGACTAGTGAACCCTGAGTTGGAACTACCATAGGCTACAATTCTTTAGAAATTTCTGTTGTACTCTTTCAAAATTCTGTTGTACCCTTTTCATTTCCGTTGTACTGAACCATTTCAATTATCTATCAAATCTATGTATTGTGAAAGTTTCGTCAAAGTTACTTTAATTCTCTAACTATTTATGCAAACTACTCTCACAAATATTATAAAATCATAACACTATTTTGACAAAAATTCGCATAGCATTGTTAGCCCTCAAATATAGATAGCTTGATCAACTATGTATAATTCAGAGAAGTACAATGCCATGTTGAGGAGTAGTCACTATAAAACTTTTGTTAAAAATCAAAAAATTTTGTTTTTATTCTCGAAGGATAACCCGCTGACAAGTTCAACCGTCATCAAGGAAATTGAGACCCGTACCATTGTGATTCCACATTAAGATAGAAAATTTACTTAGCACACATTTGGAGGATTAAGACGAGTATAAACACCTCTTCATCAACATTATTCCGGAAGGCAACTCGAACTGAATTGCTGGAAGCAATTCTTTTAACATGGGGAGACTGTAACAATTTTTACATTTTCACATCTTTTACGACAATTAACATTCAAATAATTATTTTGAACTTTTGCGCGTCCGATTTAAATTTTCATCGTTTAGCTAAATCGCGTAAACTAAAAATGAGCATTTAACGTAAACGGGCATCAAACATTTAAATGTTTACGTCAAGTAAGTGTTATAAAGTTATTAGGATGATAATTTGTAACTTTACGCTTTTTATTTTTGTTGGTTACGTAAAAGGTTTACGAAACGCAATAAAACTACACTTTTGCATGCATGGCAAACCATAAACCCATATATACTTCAACAAATACCCACTAATACCCACAATACTCAAAAATCTCATAAAACCTTGTCTAATTCAGTCCCTAGACGAAATTGGTGCATATACAACGCATGCACTTGAAATTAAATCCCTACACCTCCACTAACTTGAATAAACTATCATATTTGTTATCCAATGGATCAAATCACCACTTTCAACCATTTTCTTGTTCTCTTTTGTGCTCCAACTAACGGCTAGACTACAAGACCCAAAGGAGACAAGATTCAAGCATGTAAGTATAGTCACATCATCCCTTATAAGACACAAACATGTTCCCTACTCCTAGCTTGTACTTAATCACTTAAAAACTTATTTTGTTCTCCCTTTTTGCACCCCATAACCGGACACAACCTTTCTAGCACCAAAAACCATTTGTTGGTTTCCCTAAGATGGTATTCAGGCTTAATCATCT
>BQNB010015715.1:60859-72778 GCA_026074375.1 Tanacetum coccineum | reverse complement strand
CTTTTTCTTCTTTAGAAAAAGCAAGTTGTTAAAAGTTGTTAAAAATATCTAATATATCTTTTCTCTTTTTCTCTTATTTCTCTCTCTAAACAACTCAATCTCTCTTTCTCATTTTCTTGGTTCGATTCGTGGTCGATTGTGTGAAGTGAAGTGTTAACGGGATCCTACAATACTCAAAGCGTTCTTTTGGAAGAGCTTTAGTAAATAGATCCACAAGTTGGTATTCTGTCCCGACATAGTAAATTTCCACAGTACCTTTCTCAACATGTTCTTTAATAAAATGATACCAAATGTCTATGTGTTTTGTCTTAGAATACTAAACTGGGTTGCATGAGATAGCAATGGCACTCTTGGAATCACAATACATCGAAATCCGGTTGTACTTGTATCCATAGTCAAGCAGTTGTGTACGCATCCAAATAACTTGTACACATCATGCAGACAAGGAAACATATTCAGCCTCAGCAGTAGACATCGTAGTACAATCTTGTTTCTTCGAACTCCAACTTTAGAGCTTTCCACCTAGAAATTGCAACCCTCCTGATGTGCTTTTACAATCATCTTTACATCCTGCATGGTCCGCATCTGAATATGCAATTAGTTCAAATCCGGAATCCTTTGGATACCATAGTCCTATGTTATAGGACTGTCTCAGGTACCGAAAGATCCGTTTAACCTCTTTGAGGTGCTTAACCGTAGGACGTGCTTGATAACTAGCACATACAAAAGTTGGAAAAGCAATGTCTGGACGACTGGCTGTTAGGTACATAAACTATAACACCCTGTGTTTTCAAGTCATTGACGACGTCGATAAATGTACTATTTATTTTTAGTGTTGTACGCGTTTGCTTCAGATCCAGCCTCTCAGTTGCCAATGGTAAGTATTATGAGACACACTTCCAGGACTGTAGGTCCTAAAAAACGGATCTCCATGGAGCCTTGATCGATGTAGCTTTGATAGATCAAAGTACTACTCTATGATGAGACATAATGTGTGATACAAATAATGTAGATCTTAAAATCAATATATATTATCTATACCAGATGGAACACAAAATCGAATATCAAACTTGGCTATTACTTATTACTATTTGGAATTTTGTAGAATATCAATCAACACATAAGTTTACAATACTTATTTATGTTCCTTTTATAGACTTAATGGAACCCTAAACGCGTTAATGTGATAATGCTTATCATTCCTAAGATTAACGCTCTTGATTAACTATTCACTTATAATTACACAGACTTTTAACTCGTTGGTCATACAGTAATTAACTTTAACATGTCAGGACTTAGTTAATGCTGTGCAAGACTTAACTTGCTCATAACTGACTTAACTTTATACTAACAAGTCTAAACTTTTCTAGCAGTACTAACTTATAACTAACAGGACTTAACTTTAATACTAACAGTATTAAGTCTGTTTAACAATATTTTCCTAACCAATCCTCCCCTAACTGGATCTTCATCATGGAACTTTCTAGTTCCTTCAACAGACATATTGTGATCTGTAACATATAATTTAAGTGTCACTCTTAAGTGCTCTAGAGGATTGTCTATTGAACTTCTGTCTTCAAAATATGTAGTCTTGTAATCTGTAAAATCTTTTTGATGAGCAAACTAGTCTGCATAGCACTCCAAGCGTTTATGACTGCAACAAAAAGAGTAGTTTTGCAAACTACAACCTTAATATACGGGGGGGGATTTGTTGTCGTCTTTACCATTGGCGTTTGCTAATGGACTAGTGGTCATGTTTATATGTATATGATATACCAAAGTTTAAACATGATAACCATATACTAAATAATACCGCAATATCATACAGCTACTTAAGTTACAAAGCTATACTCTTTTACCAGTTAGCGTTTGGCTCTGGAGTAGCCTATGCTTTATATTTTTTTTTGTTTTTTTTTTGTTAGTACAAATACTATGGTGCTTGAAATACCATACATTTTTGGTAATTGGTCAACCATCTAATATGGGTTGCATGTCTTTACACATAAGCCATAATCTTATGGACTAGTTTATGGTTATTTTTCACAGACTTGTCCACAGCCATAAACTGGTGGGGCTAGCCAATACTCTTCATCTTTAAAAATATGGTGACGTTGAATGCAATAACATACAAAATTATTTGCTAGTTGTCAACCAATAGTAACGGTTTTGCAGAAGTCTTTATCCAATGAGCCGTGTTGATCCTGGCACTAGCCAGTCCTTATGTTGGTTAGTCATGGTGAAACTGTTAACCATTTGTTGTGTTAGGTGCATTGCAACTCACACCATGTGTTATCCTTCTAACTTCTATCCTAGGCATTTCACCCTACAACATTTCATTACTTTCTAATGCTGCTTGTTGTTCTATTATTTTCAACAATCTTTAAACTATCTTCATTCATCTTTCATCAAAAGGCTTTCATTTTCAACATAGTTTGACAATATATCAACTGGAAAAGTTGTATATTTTTCTATCAGGTACTAACAGTATACATCCTAGATTTCTTAAGTTCAACATTGGTAACCATTCTAGTTATTCAGAGTATCGCCAACTGGGTACATAATCTTTTGCTTTCCTATCTACTCTACCATATAGAATCTGTTGCTTATTGGAGGGATTTTTCAAAATTTAATTCTTATACATTTCCAGAATTCCCTTTCCTATCAAACTTATCCTCAGGCCCATCCAACCATTATTATTCTATTTCTCTTATATCCTTTACAACTCAGTAAGATGTCATCTTCAAGGGGGGATATAGACTTTTAACATAATCCACCAAAATTAATGTATACTTTATATGTTCCATTTTCCCTAACAATTGGTATATCTTATATCTCTCCATGTCTATAATTATTCTTAATAAGTATATGCTACACTAGGAGTCATTTTTATTGGTCTACTAGGAACAGGTATTTAATTGGTGAGTTTCAGTAACCTGTGTTAGTCTCGTCTTGGTCAATCAACCTTATTAGTGATCTTCAGATCATTTTCATCAACATTTGTATTCATCTTTCTTGGCCATCTAGCTACATATTTCTTTACCATGACTTACAATTGTGTGTTGAATCATCATCCTTTGGCTTTCATCCACCGTTTTCTTTATCTTTCAGACTCATGATTGCGGTTATATGTTCTGTATTGACTTCTGTTGAAGATCTTCACCAATCTTTTCAACTTGTCTTTAGTATCTTAAAATTATTGGTGCAATAGGACAACACTCATTTGTTTTCAAGTTGTTCAAACTCTTACTTGACTTCTTCAAAGTACTACTTCCTCAGTGATTTAACTTCCATGACCCTTCATTCTTTTGTTTGTTCATCATGTAAAGTATTGAGCAGTGATTGGGTAATGGGCATGTTCCTTTTAGCTTGCTCTTTTCTTCAGCAAAAAAATCTCTTTCTTTGTTTCACAAGATCACCATTTTTCTTTAGCAAATCTTCGCCTTGAGTTCACTTCCAAGCTTTGCTCTTGATAACTCTGCATGGCTTCAAGTTTTGCTATAATCAAATCCCAATCTTCATTTGTATATATGCTGTGCCTAAAAATTGTACTTTCGAGCTTCTTTTTTCTTTGTTGTCAGGTCAACTTTTCTTCTTCGGCAATCCTATTGCTAGAAGAGCATCAATTGTATTTTGGTCAGCCTCCTCTTCTTTTTGTTAGGAATTCCATCTTATTGCTTCTGCGAAGGTAGCTTCTGTCTTGTAAAATTTGTTCCTTTGTCTTCTTTGGAGTTTCTTCACTGTGCATAGGAGCTTATCCTTTTCTTTGTCCTTTATTTCTACTCAGAAGTATATCTTGTGAATCACAGTATAAGTTCAATACTATCCTGTATTACTTTACAGCAGTATTAACTTCTAAATACTAGCTGCATAAATCTCACTAGCAGATAATCTTTTTCAGCACCAGTATTACTTCTGAAAGTCCAAGCTTGAGACTATTTTTGCTTACCTTTAGTCTCTTCTTATTCTCTTGTACCTCCTTCTTTGTCAATTGCCTTGACTTTAAAGAGGCAACCTTTGAGAGAGTTTTGGTGCTTCAAGAGTGTTTGGGCTTATATCTTCACTTGTTTCCTCCCCTGAAGCATGTGCCTTTTGTTGAGTAAGGGGTGTATCCATTCTTGTATTGAGTATCTTGATGGATCAGCTTGACTTTCTCCCTTGAGCTCTTTAGGTTCTTCATCCTTTGATTCTGTCAAAAACTAAATTCACTCCTTTTATTGAACCCTTCCAACTTCTTCACCTTCTTGACTAGCTTCACTATTGCATTTCCCATGGTTAGCTTGGTTTGTTTGAGATCCAATTCCAGGCTATCTATTCTTGAAATCAACTTGGGAACTGTGTGAAGCAAATCATCCATAGGCATGCGACTTGGAGCCTGTTCTTGTGAGGGTGAGAAGTGATGGTGGACAGGAGAGTGCTTCTCATAGAGGTACTCATCTGTGGTGGTTCGTCTCAGGGTGGTGGTGGTTAGTGATGTAGGTGTTGGGCAATTGGTGAGGTGGTGAGCTAGATGTTGGGAACTGTTTGAAGCAAATCATCTGTAGGCATGTGACTTGGAGCCTGTGCTTGTGATGGTGAGAAGTGATGGTGGACAGGAGAGTGCTCCTCATAGATGTGCTCATCTGTTGGAGGTTCAGTCTCAGGTGGTGGTGGTGGTGGTGATGTAGGTGTAGGAATAGGTGGTGGTGTTGGTGATGGAATAATTGGAGGTGGAGATGTAGATGTTGGGATAGGTGTTGGTGTTGGGATAGGTGTTGGTGTTGGGATAGGTGTTGGTGTTGGTGATGGAATAGGTGGAGGTGGAGGTATTGGTTGGGTTTGAGCTTGAGCAGCATGTTCTTGTCCTGCAATAGGGTTAGTAGCAACAAGCAACATAGAAGGCAATAAAGGTCTTGGTGCCCCTTGAAAACCCCTTTTCATATTTCCAAAAATCTTTTTGGTCAGGCTTACAGCTAGATAAGGGTGTTTGTTTTCTGTTTGAATATTCAAAATTATTTGCAGAAAACGGGGATACATCAAAAACTTTTTCTTGTTCTTCAAATTGGCCATCATACCATCAAAAATGAGTTTTGAAAAATTATAAACTCTACCAGTGGATAGACAGATCAAAGCAGTAGCAATATTGCTACCAAATTGATCCCATCCACCACTTTTAGAGCTTATACAGTGCAAAAGATGGTGGACCAAATATCGCCATTGGGGTGTAAAGAAACTTTTCCAAAAAGTAAAAGTTCCATCAGTAGGATACCCTATTTGGCCCATTCCCTGAAAAAGGTCATCATTAGGTAACATTGAAATTCCTGTGGCGTCATCTAATTGAAGTGAATCCCTAATTGACGCCTCAGAGATTATGTACCTTTTGGTATCAACTGTTGCATTACTATTCCTAAGGACCCATCTAGCGCTAGTAATTTGCCGATAACACTCTTCAAAAATTGTTCACAAGAGGAATCATAGATAGTTGTATTTGTAGTTTAAAGGCATACCTGATGGTTGGTAACCTCAAAGAAAATCCACTATCTCCAGCAAATCCGGTACTTTCGTTAGCTTGCGCAAAAACCCCAGTCTTGGTTGTATTTTGCCACTAATACTTTAATTGAGCCATTGGACAACCGTATCAAAGAAGCCCTTTTTTTTTGGGTTTTTATAGGAATGAAATTGTAGATGCTGGTAGCAGAACGCTTGACTATTTTCATTAGAAAGGAAATTGTTTAACTTTGCAAAAGAAAAGGAGATAGCAATAAAAGAAAAGTATGAAAGAGAAATCAAACTTTATCTATATATAGCTACTCTGTTGGACGACTATTGCGTCGTAAAAATCTCTAACGGTAACATTTAAACAGTGATAAAACATAAAAAGTCAATTTTCCCGCAACCAGCATTAACAAGAACCTACCAGTATTAACAATTTACACTACCAGACTTAATTTTGGTCAAACAGAGTTAATTAAGTGTCAACCCGAATTAACTTCTTTTCAACCAGAATTAAGTGAGAATAAAAAATGGTCAATTTGTAAAAACCTTGGCACTCCTCCCTTTCATTCATGCTATGCCTGCAAATGTAGTCTAAGACAAAGAAAAACAGATTGCAGGAATTGTATAAACAGAATTAATGAAAACTAACTACCCGAATTAACTCTACTTAACTACCAGTATTAATAGAATATAACTACCAGGATTAAAAGAAATTAACTACCCGAATTAAGCCCTGACTAACAACCAGTATTATAGAAAAACTAAACAGAATTAAGAATACTTTAGCAACCTAATTGACAAACTATACAACTAAATAAACCTCCCCCTTAAATGTTGCTATGGGTTGATCATACCAATGCTAACCACCAAGTAATTAAAATGTGGTCCATCAAATTGTTAGGTCAACAAAGTCAGCTACATTTAAAGTCTGTGGTGACTTTTTCTCCACACTTATGAGCTCTGCTCATAACAATCTCTGATGACAATGGTGTCGAATCACAATGTGTTAGGTCTTAGAATGATAGACGGAGGTTTCGTTCACAATCCATTGTGCTTTCATTATCAATGTGGATTTTGGTATTCATGAAGTTGAAACCATAGTCCAACAATTGATTTTGAACCCACAACACTTGTCCACAGCAATTTGCAGCAGCTACATATTCAGCTTCAGTTGTTGAAGTGGCTACAATAGTCTGTTTCTTACATTGCCATGAGATAAGTCTTTGACCAAGAAATTGACAACCACCTGTTGTGGATTTCCTGTCAAGGTTGGAACCACCATAGTCACTATCAGAGAATGCTTCCAAATGAAGGGGTGAGTCCCTAGGATACCATAATCCCAAGTTTGGCTTGCCCTTGAGATACTTGAAGATTCTCTTGACAGCATTGAGATGAGAAGTCTTTGGAGTTACCTGAAAACGTGAACAAACACATACTGCATACATAATATCAGGTCTAGAAGCAGTTAAGTACATGAGGGAACCTATCATAGATCTGTACAAGTGTACATCTACCACAAAAGGCTTCCTCATCCTTTGTCAAAGGTAACTTTGGTCTCCATGGGAGTGATGGCAGTCTTTGACATTCACAAGATCAATTTTCTTGAGTATCTCACGTACATACTTGTCTTGGGATAGAATAAGCACCCTTGTCTGCTTGACTTGTAACCTAAGAAAAATGTAAGTTCACCCCATGGAGACTCATCTGAAATCTGCTTTGCATCAAAGCTTCAAACTCGAACACACCAGACTTGTTGTAGATCCAAAAATGATGTCATCACCATACACTTGAACACATGATATCCATTTTTTGTTTCTTCTTATGAACTAAGTCCCTTGTCTATAGGTCCCCTCCTGTATCTATGCTTCTCTAGGAAAGTGACAAAGTAGCATACCAAGCTCTAGGGGCTTGGTGCCATCCATACAAGCTATGACCCCCTTATAAACCTTTGTAGGATGATCAGTATCAACAAAACCAGGAGGTTGTGAGACATACACCTCTTCATCAATAGTGCCATACAGAAAAGCACTTTTAACATCCATTTGATAGACTATGAATCCCATAAATGAGGCAAAGGCCAAAAACAACCTGATAGCTTCTATCGTACTACAGGAGCAAAAACCCATCATAGTCCAAATCCATTCTCATTGCTAGGACCTTTGAGCTACTAGCCTTGCTTTGTTTCTGACAACTACTCCCCTCTCATCCTTCTTGTTCCTGTATACCCATTTAGTTCCTATTACTTTAGCTCCATTGGGTAAATCCACCAAGACCCATACTTGTTGAAGCTTGAACTGCAACAGTTCTTCCTGCATAGCTTCCACCCAGCTTTCATCTGCAAGGGCTTCTGTGACTTTCCTTGGTTCAGATTGAGATAAAAATCAAGCAAAAAGACAATGTTGTTGATCTTTATGATTGCTTTCTATGTGTGCCTTGTATGTAGCTCACTAGAGCATGAGCTTCAGGTGAACGTCTTGAGAGAGCTTCTAGCTGAACGGTGTATTGGATCTCCAAGGATTTGACTTTGAGGATAGCATTGTGAATCCTAAGAGTTGGTTTTGTAACTGTCATCTACCTCATCTGGTAGATTTGAAATTAGTAATAATCCCATCATCATAATAAGCAAGGCCTTATCAAAGAACCTTGCACTTGATTTATAAAAAACCTTAATTCAGGCATCGTCATCATCACTGCTCCGCAAGAAGACCTCTTCTTCATGATCACACTTGGAGAGATAGCTTCATACTGCCAGGCGTACTTCCTCAAAGCCAGTATTAAGTTAATCACTACCAGATATAAACAGGATTATACTGGTAGGTGGCTATAGCAGGTACTGGGTCCCTAAGTGCTTCAAAAGCAAGAGCATCCAGCTCTTTCCTAAAGGTCATGATGTCATCACAGACTTGGATATTGGTGTAGAAGATGGATGCTTTAGGAGTGATCTGTCTTTTTAGCAATCCTTTTCTGAAACAGCTGCTTTCTAGTTGCTTCATGACTATAGATGTAACGAAACCCCATTAGTTTGCAGCCTCCTCAGTCTGCACATCAATTATCAATGACCTCTTTTGAACTGCAGGGTAGCTTGATTTTGCAAAGGAGACAGGTATATAGATCATAGATTTCTGTAAGATAGTCTAAATCAAACATCACCTATGCCCCTATTCCCTGTACATTGGGTTTTTCCTCAAGAAAGTTGACATGAAGGTTTACTTCAACTCTTTTGGTTACTAAATTATAAACCCTAAAGGCTTTACTGTTCACAGAGTAACCAACAAGAAAACCCTCATCAGATTTCTCATCAAACTTTCCTAGTGGGCTAAGAGTATTGAGAATGGTAACATGGCACCCAAATGGTCTTATGTAGCTAAGGATTGGTTTGTGGCCAAACAAAAGCTCATAAGGAGTTTTGTTCTGAGGCTTGGTCACCCTTACCCTGTTGAAGGTATAGCAAGCAGTATTGACTGCTTCTGCCCAAAAAGTGGTAGGTAAGTGTGAGTCAGCTAGCATAGTCCTAGCAGCCTCTATAAGGGTCCTATTCATTCTCTCAGCAACCCCATTTTGCTGAGGAGTTCTTGCATTACTAAACTCCTGTTTTATACCCTTTTCCCCACAGAACTCAAGCATAACCCTGTTTTTAAATTCTGTCCCATTATCTGATCTAATGATTTTTACTTTTTGATTAAGTTGGTTTTCTATCTGTTTTATAAAAGTCTTAAGGATGTTGCTAGTCTCATCCTTTTTGGCTAGAAAGAATACCCAACAAAACCTTGAACAGTCATCAGTAATCACTAGACAGTAACTTGCATGGTTGATACTCCTCACAGAGGTAGGTCCAAATAAGTCCATATGCAAGGTGTGTAATGGGTGGGTCACATATCTGTCAATCTTGGCCTTACAGGAGGCCTTGTGTTGCTTTCCCTTCTGACAAGCAACACAAGTGTGGTCATTTTTGAAACTCTTGGAAGGTAACCCTCTAACTAGATTATCCTTTACAAGTTTATTTAAGTTTTTGAAATTAAGGTGACCTAACCTCCTGTGCCACAATTTAGCTTCATCAGATGAGGCTTTTGCTAATAAACAAGTGTATCCTTTTGAAGAAGCAACATTTTTCATATCAAAAGTATACATGTTATGTTGCCTAGGAACTTTAAGAAGGACCTGATTTTCATCAGGCATCTTGAAGTCAGAGGACACCACAAAACACTCTTTTTCAGTAAAAAGTACATTTAGCTTTTTATCACATATCTGAGATATGGAGAATAAGTTAAAATGTCCAAGTTCTTTCACAAAAGCCACATCATCAAAAACTAAATTTCCTAATCTAATTGTACCTTTTCCACTGATACTACCTTTACTTCCTCCAAAAGTAACAGATCCCACTTTGGACAGTTCTTGATAATCTTCAAGATGGGCCCTGTTACCAGTCATGTGCCCAGAACATCCACTATCAAAAATACCTCTATGCTCCATATGCTTCAGTGGATGATCCTGCACATACAAAAAGAGATTAGTTTCTCTTTGGGACCCAGGCCTTCACAGGCTTGGGTCTGCCTTGTGGACCTCTAGAAACATGAACATTTGAATCAGGGGTTGGTCCACTATTGGTATTGGAGTGTGGTGTTGTTTTTCTCCAAACACAACCTGCTGAGGTCTTAACAGCAGTGCCCACTTTGCCCTTAACAGCATATATATTTGACTTGTATGCTGTATTCCTTGAAAAGGGTCTATTTGCAGGTGAACTTTGCTTTGAAAAATATTTATTCTTACTGTTAAATTTCACCTGAGAAGGTTTAGGGTTTGGTTTGTTGAACATAGGTCTGTTCACTCTAGCAGTATTAATATGCACACAACCAGAATTAATATATCTCTTGCCAGTATTAACCCTAGAAGCAGCAGACTTAAAGTGAGTAACAGAATTAACATACACACTACCAGAACTAACATGTTGCTTGCCAGTGTTAAGTCTAGAATAACCAGACTTAAATTGAGTACCAGCATTAACATGCACACTATCAGAATTAACATTTCCATGACCAGTATTAACATTTACCCTACCAGTTTTAATAGTATTGCTAGCAGTACTAAGGTTGGGTCTAACATTTACAGGTCTTGGAGTGAACTGATTTGCTTTATTTATTCTGTTAGTGTTATTCCAGGCTGGTGTAGCTTGCCTATCATTAGTATGAACCACCCTTTTGCTCTTAAGAGCAGCTTCTCTTGCCATCTTTTTCTCATAATAGTCACAATTCTTAATCAAGTGACTAAGACTTCCACACACAAAACATGGTTTCCTTTCAAAAGAAAATCCTGCACCTAAGTCCCTTTGCATTCTTTGATTCCAATTCTGTCTATTATTTAAAGGAATAGGTGAGGAAGTCACTGGTGTCCTAATTGGTTGCCTAGGACTTATATGCTGTATTCCTTGAAAAGGGTCTATTTGCAGGTGAACTTTGTTTTGAAAAATATTTATTTTGACTGTTAAACTTCACCTGAGAAGGTTTAGGGCTTGGTTTGTTGGACACAGGTCTGTTCACTCTAGCAGTATTAATATGCACACAACCAGAATTAATATATCTCTTGCCAGTATTAACCCTAGAAGCAGCAGACTTAATTTGAGTAACAGAATTAACATACACACTACCAGAATTAACATGTTGCTTGCCAGTGTTAAATCTAGAAGTACCAGACTTAACTTGAGTACCAGCATTAACATGCACACTATCAGAATTAACATTTTCATGACCAGTATTAACATTTACCCTACCAGTTTTAATAGTTCTGCTAGCAGTACTAAAATTGGGTCTAATGTTATTTAGTTGTACAGGTCTGGGAGTGAATTGATTTGCTTTATTCACCCTGTTTGAGTTAGTCCAGGCTGGTGTAGCTTGCCTAACATTGGCATGAATTACCCTTTTGCTCTGAAAAGCAGCTTCCTTTGCCATCTTTTTCTCATAATAGTCACAATCCTTAATCAAGTGACTAAGACTTCCACACACAAAACATGATTTTCTTTCAAAAGAATATCCTGCACCTAAGTTCCTTTCCATTCTTTGATTCCTAATTGGTTGCCTAGGAGGTTTTACATGCTGTGCACAACTAGGGTCAACTGTCTTAGTGGTTGTAGGCACTTTTGGTTGAGTCTTTTGGGTGGAAACAGGGTCTTCATTGACTGAATGGTCAGATACAGTTCCTGGCTCCCCAACACTGTCATTGGATTGATAGGTTGAGTAGTGAGTCGAACTAACACCAGACTCAGTTCCAAGATCCCCATCACTGTCATTAGATGGACAGATGGAGAAACTAATGGAGCTAGCATTAGACACTGTAGGACTAGGAGTTTGAGGTTGAGGTCCATATTTGCCATACTCATACAGAGAATCATCTATGTCCTCCTGTTCCCTAGGGGTATAGTCACCACTAAGAGGATGGGGGACACCTTTATACTCT
>BQNB010015715.1:0-60654 GCA_026074375.1 Tanacetum coccineum | reverse complement strand
GATCATGTAGCTAGTTCACATGAAATACAAACTCGGGATTTAATAGACTATCATTCAGTCATGATAGGGAGCAACACTCAGCATGCGAACTATTCGGGAATAAAGAAGACAGTAATTAGGCTGCTTTTGCCGTTGCTGCAGTGTATCAGATATATGCACATGAGTCATTGACTTTCAATGACACAATTTCTTGTGAGGTGATTTCCAAGTGGAAGGCTGGATTGAAATAATATATGGATGCTCGGTCAGATGTGTATGTGCTCATTAACGGTTGCAGGAAAAGCAGTGACGACATAAACGACTATTACTAGGAGTATGCATCGGGTATGTTCATACATCTATGTCTCTATATAGATGGTATGGTATTTTCTTACAGATGCAAGGCTGAGATCTGGGTTACCAAGGGTTTGCTGGATAAAGCAAAGAGAAATATACTTGGTATGAAGATCGTTAGGGAACAGAGTGGTAATACTCTGAGGGTGTCGCAGTCTAGGTTTTATAACGAGAAGTTGGTACAGACTTTGTTGGAAAGACACTCCATACTGTGTCGTTGGAGGGTAGTCTATCAGGAGACTGTGATGTGAAAAAGAATGGTAGTGGTCATGTATATATGCGGTTGAAAACCTGCAAGTGTATCATGGGGTCTGCACGAGACCTGACATAGCATCGACAAATGTGGGTATGTTGGATGGGTTTGATCGTGGATTACAGACAGACGTACGGGTTTTGTGGATTCTGACTACGCCATGGGTAGGTCAATCACAAGGTACGAGTTTATAATACAAGGATGTACAGGAAGCTGAAAAGCTTATGTACAACAAAAGTTGTTAGTGAAATTATGAAAAACTAATTAATATTAAGCTTAAAACACATCCACAAAGTTAAGATGCTACACATAATAGTGTCTTAACCGCATAAACTCTAATTATTTCAAAAAAGGACATGACCCAAGCAACCAAATCGAAAAAAGAAAAAAAAACCCATTTGACTCCACGAACACCTTCATAACGCAATACATTAATGTGACAATGATATCATTTATTACATAGCAACAAACTTTTTAATTTGTGACCACAAGATTCATAAAATGGAATTCTAGTTTCAAAATTAAGATACGTTGCATCCAATATAGATCGACAACTATACATATAGACCAAATAGACAAAATAAAAGGTCCAAATTTATTTGATAGAACATGATGAGACCTAAACCATTTTATCCAAATGTTTATTAAGATATCAACATAGTTTAACGGGAAGCTATGATAGGTGAGAATAGGTAAGCTCATTGTATAAGAAATGCAAATAAAATGATATTATAAGCACTTTAATGCAAGTTGTCAAGGTGGGAGATTCCAACAATAGAACGTTTTTTATCTTGATAAGCACAGGATAGGGGATAAAAATTGACGACGTCGGTGAAATCTGATCGCTTGTCAACCTTAGGATCTTTCATACGATCCTGCATCTAATACTACCTCGTACACTCTAACACGCGATCTTGACATCATTGCATTAATGATCTAATTAATGCAATGTTACCCTACCGGATACCAACCCATCATTTTATTTTTCGAGAGGCTTTACTTAAACTTTGTCCATTCAAATTAAATCAGGAGATGTGGTCATGAGTCATGACGAGGTATAAGAAGTTTACAGTTTCTAAATTGAAGATGACCATGAAACGCACTATTATAAACTTCTGATTCTTTTCAGACATGTAGAATAGTGAGTAAAAAGATCAATGCACTTGACAAAGAAGTGAAGAACGTAATAATCGAAGCGGTATAGCTAGGCAAATTAAGTCTGACTCAAGTCACGTTTCAACATGAAAGCCTCTACTTTAGATAGTGAAAGTGGTCCAAAATTTGGCAATGCGTTTCAAAAGCCAGATTATACACCTCTGTTTTGAAAAAGCCACTTGGGTCCTTTTCTTAATCACCAGCCTCCAATTTCATACCACATGACCCTACTTTAACTTTCATTATGTTCTACACGTGATCATTTATTCCGCTGCGTACTCGTGATAATTAATATGGTTAATTAGATTATAAAACCCAACATTTATTGATGTATAATATCACAATTTAATTAATTTCCCAAACTGGATAGTAGAAATTTAGTAACAAACACTTGAACTTATACCACTATATTTTGGGTTACATGGTCTTTTGAACACATATATATACACGTTAGAGCTATGTTTAACAATTTCTTTGTATTCCTTTTTTTTCTTTAACTTTTGTATGTTTCAAAATAGCCGTAAACCGCAAATTTTAACTGAAACGTAAATATATATAAATCTGTTGACAGGGCTTAGTAATTACTCTTTTCTTAAATTAACTGTGGCTTTTTCAAAAGTGAAGATAAGCTAAACTAATTTCGAACATGTATTTTAACAACCATGCTACTTAACAGAAAATAAGCTAAACTAATCGAGAACGTGTACTTAACAGCTTTTAAACTTAACAGTGAAGAAAATTAAATATACCTATGTACGTGTATCAAACTAGACTGATATTTTGTACCTTATGTTAAATTTAGACTAATTAAATCCAAATTTGGAACGAGAAATAAAAGCAATATAAAATATCATCAATAAAATTTGGTTTAAACGCGTGACAATAATAACATATGGAAAATTACTAATTAAATTATTTCATTTTTAAGTTATACTTTTGTGTCACCAAACCCTTCAAATCAAACCACTCCCATATTCTCCCTATATATACCTCATAAAACCTTCTTTGCACCAAATAAGAAAATCCCACAATTTTCATATTTTTTTAACACGATATCCATCATGGGCACGATCAAAATTCTATGTTTTTGCTTCGTGTTCGCCGGAATCTTGTTTTTTCGACCATGTAACGCTAGATTAATCCATCTTTCTAGTAGGTCATCATCAGTGGTGTCTTATGGGTCCGATCCACCTTTATCAGCTTTTGTATATTCATCATCTTCTTTAATTCCTACGTCGTCAATGGAAGAGGAGAACGGTGGCCAGGAAGTTCATAAGGCAGAAAACCATCATCACTCGTCTGTTGCTGGTGGTGGTGTGATCATTGGTGGCCTTGCTACGGCGTTTTTTGCAACTCTCTATTGCTACATTAAGGTTACGCGTAAAAAGGATGGCGATGAAAAGCATTAAAAGCTTTCGAGTTTTATTCTACTAGTAACTTTTTGTATTTGGATTCTATGCAATATACGTCTCATGAATATACCATCAGATTTACCATTTGAGTAATATATGATAATGGTTTTTCTTTAATTTGTTTTAGAGATTAATTTTTTTTACGTGATGTTATGATAGTGTATAGAGTATAATTTCACAAGGAAAATAAGTAGTTGTCGGACATATTAGGCATACAAAGTGGTACAAAAGTTTGGTTCGTAACCAAACTATGAAACATATAGCTAGCTGTTATCGAACTCGTATTAATTGCATACTAATATTGCTAGAAAAGAAACTATCATAAACGTTTTTAGGTACATATTTAGATTATTTAAGTCCATAACCACACATTACGAATTCTGTTGGATAAAAACCCTTTGATACATGGTGTCATAGCATAGTACATGAACAAAATGATCTCCATCGCGCGATGGTAGAAGATGATGATATAAGAAAAGAGGCAAACTATGATGTATATGTCACATCTTTATCAAATTTATCAAAATGTTTCGTCAAAAAGAGAAGTGCTACATCTACAAATCTGAAAGAGCTTGCAAACAAATAAGCTTGTAACTGCATGGATTACTTTCGCAGCTTTAGATTACCGCTAAGTAATCTAGCTTATAAAATAAATAATTTTTTTTTATGATGCAAGTCTATAATAGCTTGCTAAAATGAAGTAGTTTTTAGAAATAAATGAAACCTTCGATTATTACTTGAATGACTTTCAAAACATTTTGCATTAATACTTAAAAGCTTCGAATCTATATATGTGAGTTTAATTTGATGACATTTTATGTCATTTTACAATAATTAGTTACAAGGCCGTTCTCGAGAGTGGAGGCACTGTACATAAATTGAAAATGAGAGCTCGAAGTAAAAGATAAACCAAAAGCTTTTTTTTTCTTTCCAAACATACAATGAGAATCATTGACGTAAGAAAGGTTATTCCTTAAGCAAACTTATAAAGAACATATTTGTTTTTTTTCATATTTAGAAAAGAAAAATTAACATTACTTACAAAATTTCAGGTATCAAACATACATTTTGAGGACCTAATAAATTGGGAGTTCTGGGCGATGGCAAACTTCGCCCATCCTATAAACAACTTTGATAAATTAGAACTACAACTAATTTGCCAAACAGATATATATAAATAAAAATATTAGCTTTCAGTTTATTGTGTATGCCCCACCTCTAGCTACACGCGCAACTTCAACTTCAGCTCAATCTAGTTTCATCTAACACATCCTTAAACGACTTTCTTAAATTTGGCTTGTTTCGTTGATTTATTGATACGTACACGTAGCAAAATCTCTAACTTAATAGTACCGCTAAAAATTATAAATAATTTAAAATTCATAATAAGCTGATGGGTAGTAGTTAACGTGAAAGTATTTTTTTATACCATGTGATGAAAACTATAAAACAAAATAAGAGTAGCTAGGATTAATTGTGTATGAAATTTTGTCATGTTTCTTCTTCTTTAAAGCTTCTGTACAAATAATCAAGTAGGAGTGTAATAAAACATAAACATATAAGTAGGAATTTAATCATAATGGTGGCCGGGGGATGTCATCAAAAGATATAGCAATATGGCAAGCACTTGTTAGGACAACGCGATACTTTATTTGGAAAAATCGTAACTATCGAGTGTTTGGGAAAAAGGTTCAATCACATATGAATCTATTCTAAGAAATTCAGTTGAGGTCCTATGAATGGATTGTGCAAAGATCGAGCAAATATAAATTAAGATGGGACGTGTGGCTGGTGGATCCAAGATCTTGTACTGTTTATATATTGTGTGGTTCTGGAAAGGGGTGGGTGGTACTGTGGATGCCAAGAATGTAATTGCTTGGAGCAATATGTATTTATATGCAGTGGTTCTGGAAAGGTGTAGATGAATCTTGCTGATACACTCATGGTTTCCTTTCTTGGCTATGAGGGTTACTTTGCTGCACAAAGGTTGAGTAAGGTTGTGAGGTCATGGTTACTGTTTTTATGTATAGCTAGTAGTCATGTGTATTTCCAGTTTGGTATTAGTCCTTCTGAGTTTCTGTTGTAACACTTTGTTGTATATTGTCTTGAGTATTAATTGAAATTGCCTTGTTCGAAAAAACATATAAGTTGCATGGGGATAAAAATGGAGAAAACAAATATTATCATAGTCACCTCGAATTTTCTTAACAAATCTAGTTATTAATTAGCTAATTTACAATGTTCATAGACATAAAAGTGATAGAACATTAATACGTTAATTAGTATAGGGATTAACTAGGGGGATGCTTTGCTTATGAAAGAAGAATTGTGAAAGGTAAATACTTTCTCACAATCACAAAAATAATTAATCAAAGCAATATATTTTACTTTTGCAGTATTAAATTACATGCTTTATTGGTTTTAAAATAGTAGTTTTTGATTTGACAATAAAGACGTATAACTTGTAGATTTAATTCCTGGATGCCTTTTGATAAAGAGAAATGAAGAAAACACGCTTAACAAATCAAAGTTACCTAATAAGTTATTTTGTACACACTATAACTCTGTAAGTATGAATATAATTTTGCACAACTATAAATGTGAAGAATATAACACCTTATGCAATTTTTTCACGTTTATAAGTGTAACATACTTGTCTGTGTTTATGCATGTAGGAAAGTGAATTTTTTGAACTCAGTTTACTAGAGTGTGTATAAAATATGTACCGTAGACTAATAGCATTCTTTTGTAGCCCAGTTTAATGGAACTGTGGTACAGTACCTATAATTTCTTTTGGGTTGTAGTAGTGGTGTTTCATCGGAGGTGTGACGAACGGAGGCATGGTGACCGGATAAAATGGTGACGATAGATTAGTTTGGAAAAAAAAATGAAAAGAAAAGTTAGAAATAAAGTGTGTGTAAAAGAAAAAAAAAGAAAAAGTTTATTTTTTGTTTTACAAATAAATGTTATCAACTTTTTTACATTTCATTTAAGTTTTCAAAATTGATAAATTATTAAAATTAGAAATATAATTAATGAGGATATTAGATGGGGGTACAAACCATATGACCCTTTCTTTTTTTATACGTGTGTGGCACACATATTGTGAAAGCTTATAAACAATAAATGGAATCTTGGATCTTGATTTTTTATGCTTTACTCATAAAGCCAATATCCCCTTTGTATAAGTGAATAACATATGCATTCATATTAAGATTCCGTCTTGCATTTTCGACACAATCTTTGTGGTGATCCCATTGAACTTGTGTTATATTCAGTGTTGTCAAAGTAATCAAACAATTAATAATAAAAGGCATTTTGACAATATATTGGTGAGTTGAAGACTGAAGTTTCTGTGTTTATCGGAAGCTATAACAATTATTAATGCGTATTAAGGACTAACTTTGGAATGGGACGATAATCCGAAGACTCCCTCCGTCCCATTTTATTGTCCACGATAATTCGGGTTATCGCCCCGTTGCAAAGTTAGTCCTTAATAATGTCACTACACGGAAATTGTAAATACTAAAATCTCAACAAGTGTAAATTACCAACAATACCCCTAATGCAAGAATGTAAATAAAAGCCTTAAAATAAACTTCAATTAAATTGCATAGAAATTATAATAATGTAACATGGTTAGACAATTATGGAACCTTATGTAAGATTAAAATACCTTATATTTTATCATGAAATATAAGCGCAATACTTTATGTAGTATACAATTAATGCGAATTAGGTATAGTTAATTGTTATACTCTTACAATTAATATCAAATAAATATGGATGGGTATCAAAATAAATATTGGCAAGTTACCCAAATCTGATTTAAGTTAACTTTAATAGCAAATTTCGGCTAAAGTAATTTTATATATTTGCCTTATGCATTTTATTTTGATAAAAACCCTAATAAAAAAAACTAAATTAGCCGAAAACCTAAAACACAAAGATGGCAGGCAACAAGAATTTTTCCAGAGCTAGCACGAATTTCTAAGTGTTTTGAAGGTCAGATCGTGGGAAAAAATTGGAAGATTGTTTAAGCTTGTTTCGATCGTGGGAATTTATTGGACTACGAAACTATTCGTGTGTCATAATTCAAAACATCACCAAGGATCATCAAAGGTATTTTTGTATGTCATTTTTCATCATATGAATTCGCTTATATGCTTAAGAAAAATTATCATTGCATGGTATTTTGTCGAAATAATTAAAACACTGTTTCGAAACTAATTTTTAGATAGTTATGTAATCGGCATTTTACTAATATTTTGTAAAATTGATTTTATATTTTTTATAAGGTCTGTTTATATATATATTGTCCATCTAGAAAAATTGTTGATAATTAGAAGGAGATTCGATAAATTATTGGATTTATCTTGTTTGCCGAATTTGGCATAATGGGGAAAAAGAAAGAAAAAATGTGAAACGAATTAGGGTTAGGGTTTTGCTTAATTTTCGCAGGCTTCATTTATTGCTAATGAATTGGGCAATATTGTGTTTCGTGCCGATTGGAAAATCAAATTAGGGTTTTGTTGATTTATTTGTTAGCCGATTATGATTTTAAAGTATAAGGGGTGATTTGTAATTTCTTAAATATGAGGTCCTGTTTTAAAACATGTTATTATACGTATTATATTTCTGTATAAATAAGTTGGGTATAATTGTCATATTGATATTATTTTTGGATTAAAATGGTTAATTACATATAATAAGTAATTAGAAATTAATTAAATTAAAAATAGGGACTCGAAATTGTAAATTCTGAAATGGAAGGTTTGTGGTTTGGTTAGTATTAATGTATAAAGTATGATTGTGTCATATTTGAATTATAAGGGCTTGTTTGTATTATGGTAATTAAATATTATTTAACTTAATTAATAACAATAGGGCTAATATGTAAATTATGTAAAATCAAGGTTTGTCTTTGTAAAATACAGAAAATGAAAGGTAATATTCAGAATAAAATGTGAACTTTGATATTGCTCAACTTATAACTTGAAATTGTTGACTTTGTCTTTTAGACCCCGCGTAAAATATAGAAAGTTGTCATATTTAACCCTAAACTTGTAAGGTTGGCATATTAAGTCCCTAAGCTATTCAAAATACTTAATAGAATCTCAAATGATGAATATTACTAATTTTGGAAACTTACTAAAAATGAAAAGTTACTAAAAATGGAAAGTATAACTTAATGAATGGGTTGTAATCGATTCATCATTTCTGTAGGGTACTTCGGTTAAGAGGGGAGTGATTTTGCCATTTCCTGTGGTGTTTTCTTTGAGTATTGCTTTGCTTCAAAATAAGGTACGATATTCTATTATTTCTTTTAGGATTATCATGACGTCGTTGCTCACGTATCTATTTTACTCGCTGTGAAACCCACCTATTTATGTTTCCCATGCACGATTATTCGTTATTTGTTGCATCTCCCATTTGATACTTCGTTGAGACTCTTTGAATTCGTTTGATCATGCTTCCTTTGAATATTTGACACCCTTTGCATTGAACCTTTGCTTATGATCCCTTGATTATGAACTTTGACTAATGACTTTGCTTTGTACCCTTCAGTTTGGAACGAGCCAATTTTTGTTTCTATGCCATGAAGGAAAATTGGCTGGGTCATTGATGCACCTTTGGCATGACTCCATGTCCGTGAGCGAGTGTTTCTCACGCCCTTTACGGTCCCCATTTGATATATTTCATGCGCTTTTTGAAGATTATTTTTATGTTTAAGTGGCCGTATGAGCATCCTAGATTTGGTTGGTATTCGATTGAATTATGACTTTATGATATATGTATTATATGGTGACTGATGTTTGGGTGAATTCACGTCTTTCTCAATTCTCTGGAGAGCTCATGACTCCATGCGTTACTATGATAGGATTGTCTCTGGCGCGTGGTAATTGTGACATCGATTCTATTTTCTGATATCTTACCTTCACACTATGAATTGACTTCGGATTCTGTCTTACCTTATATTTGTATATCCTTTGATCATGTCTCGTGATAGCTCTTCTGCTCCTATCATATTTATCCTTCTGATTTTTCTGTTATCTTTTGCATTCGATTATATATATCTGATTCACGGGCTTTGAAAGCTCAGCGCAATTTCGTTTCCTGCGGTAGGTATCTAAGTAGAGCTGCGGTTGCTTTCGGGATATGAGTGCTGAGTGTGGATTACCCTTGAGATTTAGTTTGATTTATGGATTTGATACTTTTTGGAGTCCCCTTCCCACGTTATGTTCGTTATTTCGTTTGGATATGTCTGTCCTTTGAGAACTTATGTATCTTAAAGTCATGTGACTTATTTTCCTTTGGTACTTTTATTTAAGACTTCCGCTGTTTATGCTTAGTTATGATTACTGTCTTGCCTCTTGCTCCTCATTCGCGCACACCATATATCGCCTAATAACTCCTCTACCTTTTGGGTCGGGGCGTTACAATTTATTGGATATCAGATGCTGCCAAGTTATCATGACGTGGTCTTATGAACTTAGAGCTTTGGCTATGGACCTGTGAGGATTGGTAGACATTAGGTGCCTTCGGCACGTAACTCTCTTCCGTTAACACCTATCTTGTATTTCGTTTGCTAATAGCCGGTCATCGACGTTAGATGGTGATACGTAGGAAATCTCAATATGATACTCCACTCCACATTAATTGAAAGTGTAAACACACCTCTTCAACTCAATGAAGAACCTCTATGCTTATTCGACTATGTATATGTTAAACTGCCCTCTACGTTTTGTGATCGTACTTCGTCCTTCGAATTTGCTTCCTTATCCATAGGTTTCGACTTTGAGTTAATTCTTGGCATGGCTTTGGCTGGTTCTCACTCGAGTACCATTGACTGCACAATGTAGGACTGTGATTTTGGTAACGTTCGCTAACCTGAATTTGTTTATCACTGGTTCCTCGCCGCTTAAAGTCCGTTTATGCTATCTCTGCTATTGACGGCACGTACCTGGATTGTCTCTATGTGGTTGCCAAGGTTTTCTGGCTTCTGTTATGGACACATCTTTGGAGGGTCTAATATTGAAAATCCTTTCTGTTGTTCGTGAATTCGCTGATGTTTTTCCGGTGAACTTCTGGCTTCTCGGCTAGAGAGATTGAATTTTGCATTGGAGTTAATTTTCCACGGTGCTTAACCTTATCTAAAGGTCGTATCGTATGGTCACCTGTTGGATTTGAGGAGTTAAAGGAGCAGTTACAGGAGATGTCGGAGATCGGTTTTATTAGGGAACCCAGTGTTTCACCTGGGGTGCACCGGTTGTCTTATTTTCGTGAAGATGAAGGATTGGAGAGCATGCGCTTGCTGTATGATTAACCGCGAACTCAACCGTATTACGATTCGTAACCGCTATCCTCTCCATGCGAATCGACGATGTTGTTTTGACCAACTGCAAGGGGGCAAAATATTTTTCTAAGATTCGTATTCTACGATTCTTGCGTTTATCACCAGCTTCGTGTGACGACGAGCTAGGATATTTCTAAGATGCCTTTCGTGACGCGTTATTGCCTATACGAGTTCTTGGGTATGCCTTTCGGTCTCTGACTTATGCTCTGCCGTGTTTAATGGATTTGATGAACCAGTATTTCCACAAAGTCGCGTACATTGACTAGTTCTGTTATTTGTATCAGTCGGCGACTTCCTCGTTTACTTCCAAGTCTGAAGAAGAGCATGTGCGACCATATACAGATTGTGTTTGAGATTCTTTGACAGAGAAGTTGTATGCGCAGTTTTCGAGTGCGAGGTCTGGTTTACAGCAAGTCGCTTTCTTGTCTATTGTTTCTGCAGACGGCATCATTATGGATCATCAAAGGTTGAGGGCTATTCACAAATGGCCGAGACCTACTACGGTGACGGAGGTGGAAGTTTTCTGGGGCTTGCTGGATATTACGTCGTTTTGTGAGGGTTTTCTCGATTAGCTTTTCACCTTCTTACCCAGCTGATGAGAAAGGGTGAGAAGTTTGTGTGGACGGACGAGCGTCAGGAGAGTTTTGAGGAATTGAAAACGGAGATTTTTGTATCCGCTCCGTCTTTTGCTCTTTCCATAGTTACGCTTGGTTTTCAGATATAAGTGATGCATTCGAAGAAAGGTTTGGTTGTGTTTGATGCCAAACAAACGGGAAGGTGATGCCTACGCTTCAAGGCACCTGAAGCCTTATGAAGTAATTATCCAACCATGATCTTGTGTTAGTTGCCGTGGTTTTTGCATTAAAGATCTGGAGACAAGAATTTGTATGTGAAGCTTATGTGAATATATTTACAGATATAATGAGTCTCAATATTTTTTACTCATGCGAGAAACTTAACTTGAGACAAGAGAAGCATGGTTGGAACTTCTCGAAAGATTATGGCACTAACATCCAGTACCATATGGGCAAGGATAAATGTGGTTGCCCGACGCACTTAGTCAAAAATCTGGGTTTGATATTTTGTTTTCGAATCCATAATCACTTCGTTGATTTAGAACGTTTAGATGTTTGAGCTATGTGTATGAAGTTCTGGTGGTTATCTGGGGCGGAGTATGTGGATAGAGTCATAACTCATGCTACAGATCAAAGAAGCTCAAAGGGAACGGCGCGTGTGATTTGTGGGTATTGCTGAAGATTGTTGAAGACGGTTGAAATCATAACTGAGTTCAGTGTTGATGATGACGGTGTTGTGTGGTTCTGAGATAGGCACTATGTGTTCCTAAGATTAGGCCTTATCGAGAAGGTTATGACGGAAGTCATAGTTCTCATTTTACTATTTCATTCGGTTCCAAACCTTGATGTACAGAAATTGAAAACAATTCACTTTCGCGGTGAATGGCATGTAGCAAGATGTTGCTACGTTTGTACACAATGTATGACTTGTCAGCTAGGTCAAAAATTGGAACATCAGAGGGCTAGTGGTTTTGTTACAGCCCGTTTGGTAGATTCCTGTGTGGAATGGGATGAGATTTTCTAATGGATTTCGTTACTAGTTTCCGCTCCCTACTACTCAGAAAAGACTTGATGCGATTTGGGTGGTTGTTGATCGGCTTAACCAAGTATGTCATTTCTTACCCATTCGGAAGAACTATGGTCGTAGTAAAGTTTGCAGAGATTTTTCGACAGGAATCGTTTAGATGCATGGTACTCCAATGACTTCTATTTGTGTTCGACAGAGATCCGAAGTTTTATCGTCCGTTTGGGAAGGATTACCGAACGCTTGGGGATCGTCTTAGTTCAGTACAGCATGTTCACTCTCTAAACGGATGGTCAGTCGAGAGGACCATTCAGACTTTGGAAGATATGTTGTCGCCCGCGCTTGTGCTTTGGAAATGGACAGGTAAGTTGGGACTGAATTATTTGTGCTTCGTGAGTTTGCCTACAATAATAGTTGGCATGCTAGCATCAAGCAGCACCATTTCGAGTTTTGTATTGGTAGTAAATGTCTGAGTCTATTTGATGGGATGAAGTAGGTGAAGCGTTTGATGAATGGTCTGGAGCTTCATGAGATTACTAATGAGAAAGTGGCTGTTGTAAAGGAGAATTGAGAGGCTAGTCGAGACAGAAGAGTTATGTGATAAGCATCGAAGTGATTCGAGTTTCAAGTTGGAGTCTTCTCCACTCCCCATTCATGTATTTTGAAGTTCGCCATTCAGAGGAGTTAAAACGTTTTGGCTTACTGGGGCAAGCTCAGTACCTCGTTACATCGGGTCCGTTTGAGATTTTGGAACGTTTGGTGAGGTTTCGTATCGTGTGGCCTTCTCCACAGTTTATTTATGGCATGTTCACGATGTCTTTCACTGCTATTCTTTTTGAGGGAACCATTTTCATCCATGCATGTCGCTTATGATCCTTTTGATCAGATTCAGCCTGATATGTCTTTGTCCGAGGAACTGAATCCATTCTGGATCGGCAAGAAGAGAGACGTCATGAGAAACAAAGTCATTCCTTTTGTGAGATCTTTGGAAGAATCACCAGAGCGTGACGGTACCCTGGGGAGACCGAAGAAAGAATCTATGCGAGCTCGTTATCTCATTTCTTTGTCTAGTTCGGCATGTTTTCGTTTCGTTTCATTTCCGTTTTCATTCCGGTTCATTCAAATTTTCTGAGGAATGAAAAATTTTTTTTAGAGGGTAAGCAGTTGTAAACTAAACATTCTAACCAGAATAAAATTACCAAATACCCCTAATGCCAAAGGAAAGTACATAAAAGCTTAAATAATACTTCAATTAATTGTTAGAAATTATAAAAATGCACATAGTGACAATTATGATAACTTAATGTTAAGATTAAAAACATTTATATTGCTGTACGGAAAAATAATTATATTTATGTATATACATTAATGCCGAATTATGTATATTTATTGTTTTTATACCTTACACATTTATATCAAATAAATTTTGTGGTACCCACTCCAATCCTTCCCCCCCCCCCAAACCTACACCAACTTTACCACCGCCCCCCTCTCAATCCTAATACAAAATAAATATTGGCAAGTTACAAAATCTGATTTAATCACTTTAAAAGCCCATAATTTTGGCCAAGTATTTTATTTATTTTCCTTATGCATTTTATTTTATAAAACCCTAAAAAAAACTAAATAGCCGAAACCCTAAAACACCTAAGAGGCTGGCACAAGTATTTTTTCCCTCGAGCTTAGCACGAATTTTTCTAAGGTGTTTTGAGGTCACAGGGGGGGGGGTAAAATCGTGGAAAAATATTGGGACGATTGTTTAAGGCTTGGTCTATCGATGTGGGAACTTATTTGGTTCCGAAAAACAAATTCGTGTGTTATAATTCGCACGAAAAAAAATGTCTCCCAAGGATCATCAAGGGTAATTTTTGTATTATTTTCTCATCATATTAATTCGTTTATGCTTAAGGAAAATTATTCATGCACGTTATTTTGGTCGAAATAATTAAATCATTGTTCGAAACCTAATTTTTAGTAGTCGCTTGGATCGCATTTATAATTTTTTAAAATTTGATTTTTATATTTTTCTAAGGTTGTTTTATATATTATGACTCCAGGAAAAATTTGTTGGCATACTTTAGAAGAGATTCGAATAATTATTTGGGATTTATCTTGTTTTGCCGGAATTTGGAAATAAAGGGGAAAAATGAAATGGAAAAATGTTTTAACGAAAGTTAGGGTTAGGGTTTTGCTAAATTTTCCTGGTTATTTATGAATGATTGGGTGAATAATGGTTATCTCATCTGTTTGTGTTTGGAAAATCAAATTAGGTTTTGTTGATTTATTGGTTAAGCCGAGTTTGATTTTAATGGTATGAGGGGGTGATTTGTAATATATATAAAATTCCGTTGAGGTCTGTTTTCCTCACATGTTTTATATTAATATATTTCTGTATAAAATAAGTTGGGTGGTATTAAAATGTCATATTGATATTATTTTGGCATTAAATGGTTAAATACTTTTAATAAATGTAATTAGAAATTAATTATTAAAATAGAGGGACTGAATTAGTTAATCTGAAAAGTGGAAGGTTTTGGGTACGTATATAATGTATAAGTATTGATTCTTTTTCATATTTGAATCTATAAGGCTTGTTTGTAATTATGGATAATTAAAGAAATTGTTTAAATAATTGTAACTAAAAAAAAGGGCTCTAATAGGTAAATTATGTAAACTCAAGGGTTTGACCTTGTAAATACAGAAAATGGAAGGTATAATCTGAATAAATGTGAACCTTTGATATTACACTTTTAACTTGAAAATTGATGACTTTGTATATTAAAACGTAAATATCGGAACAGTTTGTCATATTTAACCCTAAACTTGTAAGGTTGGCATATTAGTCCATAAGCAATTAAATCTCTATTATTAGAATCTCAAATGATAGATATTACTAATTTTTGGAAACTTACTAAAAATGGAAAGTTACTAAAAAATGGAAAGTTACTAAAATGGAAAGTTACTAAAAATGGAAAGTATAACTTAAAGGAAATGGTTTTAATCCGAATTCATCATTTCTTTTGGTTCGGTCAAGAGGGAGTGATTTTGATTTCCTGTGGTGTTTTCTTTGATTATTGTTTTGCTTCGGAATAATGGTACAGATATTCTATCCTTTCTTTTAGGGATTATCATCGAGCTTGTGCTCGTATCTAATTTGCCTCGCTGAAAACCACTATTCTGTTTCCCATTCTATTTATTGTTTATTTTTGTGCAACCATCATTTGATAAAAACCTTCGTTGAGCCCTTTGAAATGTTTCGATACGCGCATTCCTTTGATATTTGAAATCCCTTTGGCATTGAACCTTTGCTTTGATTCCCTTGAAATAACTTTGATATGGACTTTGCTTTGAACCTTCGTTTGAGCCGAGGCCAATATTTGTATTTCCAGCCATGAGGTAGGAAAGTGAATTTTTTGAACTCAGTTTACTAGAGTGTGTATAAAATATGTACCGTAGACTAATAGCATTCTTTTGTAGCCCACTTTAATGGAACTGTGGTACAGTACCTATAATTTCTTTTGGGTTGTAGTAGTGGTGTTTCATGGGAGGTGTGAAGAACGGAGGCATGGTGACCGGATAAAATGGTGACGATAGATTAGTTTGGAAAAAAAAAATGAAAAGAAAAGTTAGAAATAAAGTGTGTGTAAAAGAAAAAAAAAGAAAAAGTTTATTTTTTGTTTTACAAATAAATGTTATCAACTTTTTTACATTTCATTTAAGTTTTCAAAATTGATAAATTATTAAAATTAGAAATATAATTAATGAGGATATTAGATGGGGTACAAACCATATGACCCTTTCTTCTTTTATACGTGTGTGACACACATATTGTGAAAGCTTATAAACAATAAATGGAATCTTGGATCTTGATTTTTTATGCTTTACTCATAAAGCCAATATCCCCTTTGTATAAGTGAATAACATATGCATTCATATTAAGATTCCGTCTTGCTTTTCGACAACAATCTTTAGTGGTGATCCCCATTGAACTTGTGTTCATATTCAGTGTTGTCAAGTAATCAACCAATTAATAAAAGGCATTTTGACAAAATTGGTTAGAGTTGAAGACCGGAGTTTCTGAGTTTATGGAAGCTAAAACACATATATTAATGCTTTATTAAGGACTAACTTTGGAATGGGACGATAATCCGAAGACTCCCTCCGTCCCATTTTATTGTCCACGATAATTCGGGTTATCGCCCCGTTGCAAAGTTAGTCCTTAATAATGTCACTACACGGAAATAGTCCGTGGGTTATCGTTTCGTTGCAAAGTTAGTCGTTAGCGCAAAACCTCGCGCTCAAAAGCACAGCGCGGGTTCAAACCCTCATTATCTCAAAGAATAAGAAAAACTAGAAGAGGGTAAACTTCAAAATACATTCTTATGGTTGTCAGATTTCACACTAAACATTTCTATCATAAACTTTTGGCACTAATCATCTATCAAGTGGCAAAAGTTAAACACAATACATCTCTAAAGACTAACGATGTAATTTTCTTTGTTATGTAAACACACATCTTAATAAAATTACTCAAAAACATCATTTTATTCATTTCATCTTCTTCTTCTCAACACCTCTACTATCCATTATAATTTTTCTTCTTCTCACTACCTAAACCATTCACCATAAAATCACTTACAACTACCCTTACATACAACATACCTAAACCGACACAAAATACCTAAACCATCATCATAAAATCACCCACAACCATCATAAAATTTATGGTGGCCAAATTCGTAACCACCACCATTCGCTACCTCCACACCACCATTGTCCACCATTTGCCACTTCCCTCCAACTAATATAGTGGCCGTATTGTGTGGTGGAGGTAGCAAGTTGTGGTGGTCACATAGCCGACCACCACATATTCAAAAGATGGTGTTAGTAGATGTGTCGGATGGTGGAGGTAAAGGTGATGCGAAGAAGATGGTGATGGATTTTGGTATTTTATGGTGTTTGTGAGTGATTTTATACCGATAGGTGTAAATATTTTACGGGTTTAGGTATTTTATGGTAGATGAAAGTGATTTAATGGTGAGTGCGTTTGGTATTTTATGGTGGTAGAAGTAGTGAGAAAGAGATGATAATGCTTAATGATGATGGTGAAAATAAGAAGATGAAATGAATAAACGGGTGTTTGGAAGTGATCTTATCAAGAAGTGTGTTTGACTAATAGTAGATAACGGAGAAATAATTACAACATTAGTCCTTAGGAATGTATTGTGTCTAACTTTTACTAAGGAAGGGATGATTATTGCTAAAAGTTTCTTTCATAGATGTTTAGTGTAAAAACTAACAAACCAAAAGGATGCATTTTGCAGTTTACTCTTTAGAATATCTTAACTATTGTCATGTTTTAAGGATGAGCAGTGACGAACTAACGATCTATAGGATTGATATCAGCACCTAAAATATATTTATCGTGTAATTTTAGGTCTGTAATAGTAGTTTTAAGGGTAAATCGTCAAAAAAATATCACACTTTGGGTCAGTTTGAAGTTTAGTTACTCAACTTTATTTTTCTCAATTTAAGTTATCAATGTTATCTTCTGTGCAATATAAGGTTTTCTCGACTTTGAGAAAGATGTTACCGGTCATTGTTAGCAATTATTTCAACTAAAATTATGATCGAAAAGTCGAATAAAACCTTACATTGCATAAACATATAATTTCATACTTTAAATTGAAAAAAATAAAGTTAAGCAAGTAAAATTAAAATTGACCTAAATTATGGTACTTTTTTCTGGATTCTGCTCTAGTTTTAACCTAGTTTACCAATGATGCATTCACAATATAACTTTTACAAGTCAATTTTATTATTATCAATTTTTTAGCCAAGTTTAAGTCAGAATGTAATTCATAGTCATAAACTAATAAACATTTTGAAAATAAATGAAAATATAATTTTTCTTCAACAAAATACTCACTTTATAAGCAGTTCAACTCACTTTAAACTAAGCAGCTAAGATTCATTCTTGCTTATTACTTGAAATTGCACAAATAAGTGAAAAAAAGCTATCCCAAACACTGTTGGGATTTAATAACTAGGTAAACCATTTACTACTTGTACGCAGTGTCACACCCCGTAAATTCCCGGTTAGTATTCCGACCCATTCCAGTCATCTACTTTAAATTTTATGCGTTGCATTTAAATCTGACAATTTACCGAGGAACTAAACTGCGTAAAAACTGAGAAACGTCATCAGACGCGTTCCAGCATCGGTTATTAATTAAATTAGGCTTAATATGTGTTATTTTATCTTTCCTGAGTGTTTCGTGATTTCTAATCACTTCCGATATTAATTTTAGGGCTTTACCTCTTAAATTGCGTTTTTCGCGTTTTTGACCAAACGAAACCCTGGAAACTAAAAATCTTTTCGTGTAAACTCAAGTTATCGTATTTCTCGTGTCATACTACTAAAAATTTTGTTCACCTCTTTTCCCTAGCCAAATGTGGCGCCTAAACCACAACAACAAGTATACTTGAACTCAAAAATAAAAGAAATGGCATCTTATTTTGAAATCCCATGCATGTGCTCATGCTTACACAAGATAGTGACACATGATAATGTCATTCTCATGCACCATTTCTCATGTTGATAAAACCATGTGTTTACTTACACATTCTTACAACTTTGACTAGCAAATTTTAAATTTAACCAAGTATAATGAACCTTGGCTAGAAAATTTGAACCCTCTTGGTCCTTGTGAGCCACTTTTGGCCGAACCACATGACACACACACTTTTGGTGTGTGTTGGTCACTTGTATGCACCAATTAACCCATCTAACCCTAGCTCTTACCTATATATACCATGTGATATCACAACTTAGGGTTATAACTCATTTCACTAGCCTCAACAAATTTCTTTCTTCCTCCCTTGTGTCTCCTAGCTCACGGCACACACCCAACTCACAAACACCTCCATAATTTTTGATTTCTAGCAAGATCCAAGTATTCTAAGTTCATTTCTAAGGTTATCTAAGGTAGATCCACGGAAGTGAGAAGTTTTTCTGGGCTTTCTTGATGGCTCATATTACGACAGTTTTGTTGAGGGGTTCTCCCGATTTGATTTACCTCTTACCTAGCTGATGAGAAAGGGTGAGAAAGTTTCAAATGTGTGGCACGGAATGTGCGTCAGGAGAGTTTGAGGGAATTGAAACGGAGATTTGGTTTGTCTGCTCCGATATTGACTCTTCCATCAGGTTCTGGTGGTTTTCAGATATACAGTGATGCATCGAAGAAAGGTTTGGGTTGTGTTTTGATGCAACATGGGAAGGTGATCGCCTACGCTTCAAGGCAGCTGAAGCCTTATGAAGTAAATTATCCAACCATGTCTTGAGTTTAGTGTCGTGGTTTTTGCACATGAAGATCTGGCGACACTTATCTGTATGGTGATGCTTGGTGATATATTTACAGATAATAGAGTCTCAAATATATTTTGTAACTCAGCGAGAAACTTAACTGAGACAGAGAAGATGGTTGGGAACTTCTGAAGTTAATGACACTACATCCTAGGTACCATTCCGGGGCAAGGATAATGTGGTTGCCGACGCACTTAGTCGGAAAATCTGGATGCATAGCTTGCTTTGATTCCATATATCCTCGTGATTTAGAGCAGTTTGGATGTTGAGCTTTGTGTACGAGTGGTTCTGGTGGCTATTGGCGAGTATGAGGATAGAGTCTAAACCTCATGCTACAGATCAAAGAAGCTCAGTAGGGCGACGGTGAATTTGTGGGTATTGTGCAGAGTGTTGAAGACGGTAAAAATAACTGGAGTTTTTAGTGTTGATATGACGGTGTTGTGTGGTTTGATGATAGGCTATGTGTTACTAGTGAAAAGGCACTTCGCGGTAGGTTATGAAAGACAGCTTTAGTTCTCCTTTTACTCATTCATCAAGGATCAACCAAAGATGTATAGAGATTGAAACAGTACTTTTTGGTGGAAAGGCATGGAAGCCAGATGGTGGCTACGTCTTTGGATCCAATTTATATGACTTGTGCGCAGGTTTCTAAATTGAACATCAGAGGGCTAGTGTTTGTTACAGCGTTGGAGATTCCTATTGGAAATGGGATGAGTATGTGCCCATGGATTTCGTTACTGGTTTTGCCTACTACTCAGAAAAGTACCATGATGCGATTTGGTAGTGGTTGTGGATCGGCTAACCAAAGTCCTTTGCTCATTTCTTTACATTCGGAAGAAATATGGTATTAGTAAGTTGGCGGAGATTTTTCGACAGGAAATCGTTAGATGCATGCGTACTACGACTTCAATTGTGTTCCGACAGAGATCCTGAAGTTTACGTCTCGTTTTTGGAAAGGACTTAAGAAAGCTTGGGGGAACTCGTCTTAAGTTTAGTACATCATTTCATCCTCAAACCGATGGTCAGTCAGAGAGGACCATTCAGACGTTGGAAGATATGTTGAGGGCTTGTGCTTTGGAATGGAAAGGTCAGTTGGCGTATGATTATTTGTACTTGGTGGAGTTTGGCACTACAATAATTAGTTGGCATGCTTGCATCAAGGCAGCACCTTTCGAGCTTTTGTATGGTTAGTAAATGTTGAGCACCTATTGGCTGGAATGATGTAGTTGTGAGCATTTGATTTGAAGGGTCCGGGAGCTAATCGAGATTACTAATGAACAAAGTAGGTGTATGATTAAAGGAGAAATTGAAGAGGCCTAGATCGCGACAAATGAGTTATGATGAAATCATCAGACGTGATTTAGAGTTTCAAAGTGACGGAGGTCAGTGTATTTTGAAGGTTTCGCCTTTCAGAGGGTTAAAGTTTTGGGATCAAGGGCAAGCTCAGGCCTCGATTTCATCGGTCCGTTTGAGATTTTGTAAGTAATGGAGAGGTCTTCGTATCGTCTTGCGCTTCCTCCGCCAGTTATCGCACTGTACACGATGTATTTAATGTATCTCTTTTGGAGGGATTACCATTATCATCAGTGCATGTCGTCATCTTATCCTTTTGATCAGATTCAGCCTGATATTATGGTCTTTGTCCGAAAGAACCTGATTACATTTATGGGACGGCATGAAAAGAGAGAGTCATGAGAAACAAAGTTATTCCTTTTGTGAAGATTCTTTGGAAGGATTCACCCAGATTAGCGTGAGGATACCTGGGAGACCGAAACAGAGTCTATGCGAGCTTGTTATCCTCATTTCTTTGTCTAGTTCGGTATGTTTTCGTTTCGTTCTCATTTCGTTTTCATTCCAGTTCTTTTCAATTTTTTAGGACGAAATTTTTTTTAGAGGGGAAGAAGTTGTAAAACCTAAAAATCTCAACAAGTGTAAAATTACCAAAATACCCCTAATGCAAGAAAATTTCATAAAAGCATGAATAAATTTCATTTTAATTCTAGAAATTATGAAAATACAACATATGACAATTATGAAATTTATGTAAGATAAAAATACCTTATATTATGTAAGAAAAATAATTAATATTTATATATAAATATATAAGCCGAAAATATTAACATTTAGGTATTTATACTTTACAATTAATATAAAATAAATATGGATAAGTACAAAATAAATATTGCAAGTTTTATTATCTGAATTAGTCACTTTTGAAAGCCCCTAAACTCGGCCAATACCTAGTATAATTCTCTTATGCATTTTATTTTAACTAAATCCTAAAAACATAATTCCCGAAACCCTAAAAAAAATCAAAGAGGCGGCACAAAGAATTTTCCAAAGGCTAGGACGATTTTTCTAAGGTATTTTGAAGATCAAGGAAGGTGGGAAAAATAGTGGGAAGATTGTAGAGTGCTTGGTTCGATTGTGGTATTTGTTTTGGGTTCGAAAAAGGCAACCCGGGGTATCTTTATTCGAAAAAAATCACAAGGAACTTCACCAAAGGATTTTTGTACCTCATTTTTACAATCATAATAATTTTCATAAAATACATAGGAAAAATATTCATGCATGTTATATTGATTTTATAAATTAAAACATGTTCGAAACCCTAATTTTTAGCTAATTATGAAATCGGCATAAAAATTATTTTTACAATTGATTTTATATTTTTCTAAGGTTGTTTATATCATATATGACTCAGATAAATTGTTGGAAAAATTTAGGAAGGATTCGAATAATTATTGGGGATTTTTCTTGGTTTGCCGATTTGCGAAATAAGGAAAAAGGAAAGAAAAATGATAAAATAAATTAGGGTTAGGGTTTTGCTATTTTTTCCAGGTTCAATTAATGCTAATGAGTGGGTAATAATTGTGTTTGTGATTGGGAAAAATTTAATTAGGGTTTTGTTGATTTAATGAGTTATCCGATTTGATTTTAAAAGTTTAAGGACTTGTTTTGTAATTTCTGAAAAATATGGGGTCATGTTTATTTTAGACATGTTATTATATTTATTATATTCTGTATAAATAAGTTGGGGGGTATAAAAAATGTTTATATGGATATTATTTTGGATTTTAATATGGTTAATTACATATCAAATAAAGTAATTAGAAACTAATTAATTAATTAGTAGAGGATGAAATTGTAAATTATGAAAGAGAAGGTTTTGGTCAGGATTTAATGTATAAAGTCTGAATTTGTCATATTTGAATCTATAAGGACTTGTTTTGTAATTATGGATAATTAAAGATATTGTTTAAATAATTAATAAACAAAAGGGCTAAATATGTAAATTGTATAAATTAAGGGTTTGACTTGTAAATATTGAAAATGGAAGGTATAAATCTGATAAATTGTGAAACTGTGTATTTACACTTTTAACTTGAAAATTGGTGATTTTGTATATTAAACCCTTTAATATGGAAAAAAGTTTGTCATATTTAACCCTAAACTTGTAAGGTTGGCATATTAAGTCCCTAAACTATTCAAAATACTTAATAGAATCTCAAATGATGAATATTATTAATGTTTGGGAAAGTTATAATTTTGGAAAGTTACTAAAAATGGAAAGTTACTAAAAATGGAAAGTTACTAAAAATGGAAAGTGCTAAAATAGAAAGTCATAACTAAAATGATTGGTGTGTAATTCGAATTCCATCATTTCTTTAGGTTCGGTCAAGAGGGAGTGATTTTGATATTCCTGTGGTGTTTCTTTGATTTTGCTTTGCTTCGGAATAAGGTACAGATATTCTGACCTTATCGTTAAGGTTTCTCATGACATATTCCTCTCTATCTTTGATTACTTATGATTTGCTACAATTTGCTCTGGGCTTTTATCTTGGTTTCTATATATGATCTGTTTTATGGTTCTATCTGAACCCTGCTATGCCTACTTTGATATTTGAAACCTTTTGTCATTGAACCTTTGCTATGATCCTTTGAAATGACTTTAATTTGACTTTGCTTTGAACCCTTCAGTTTGAGACCCGAGCCAATATTTGTTTCCTAGCCATGAAGGTAACATGGCCGTGTCATTGATGCACCTTTGGCATGACTCATGTGTGAGTGAGTGATTTCTCACGCCGCACACCTTTGGATTTATAATGCGCATTATGAGGATTGATTATTTGTTTATTGGTGGCGTATGGATACATCTAGAATTTGTTTTGTATTCGAAGGGTTATGACATTATGATATATGTAATTTGGTGATGATGGTTGAGTGCCTTTTCCCCCCACGGGTCTTTCACAAATTTTTGGGAAGCCATTGATCCTCCATGGTTACTATGATATGATTTGTTTGGGCTTGGTAATTGGACTTGATTTGATTTTTCTGATTCATCTTACCTTACACTATGAATTGACTTCTGATTTGTCTTACCTTATATTTGTATTCCTTTGATCATGTCTTGTGATACCCTTTGCACCTTATATCGTATCCTTTGATTTTCCGTTATCTTTTGCGTTCGATTATATATATCTGTTCACTGGGCTTTGTAAGCTCAGCCGCACTTTCTTTTCCTGCGGCAGGTATCTAAGCTAGGAGCTGGGGTTGCTTTCGGGATATGAGTGCTGAGTGTGGACTTACCCTATAGATCTTAGTTTTGATATATGATTTGTTACTTTTCGAGACCTTCGTTATTTCGGTTATTTCGTTTGGATATGTCTGTCTTTTAAGACTTATGTACCTTAAGTCATGTTGACTTATTTTCCTTTGGTTATTTATTTAAGACTTTCGCTGTTTATGCTTGTGTTATGATTATGTATGCCTTTGATGTCACACCATATTTGTAATACTTCTACCCTTTAGGGTCGGGGCGTTACAACGGCCCTTGGCTTGTGGAAATTAATGTAATCTTCTTTGAATTGAAAATCAAATGCATCCCAGCTCGTTTGTGTAAGGTTGAGCTTTTTGATAACTCTTAATTCCGAGTTGCAAGTCTTTCACACGTTATCCGATGACTATGTTCCTAATCCACAAGTTGACTGCGTTGAATAGATGAACTTTGTCAGCACCAGATAAGTGGTTGAGCTTGCCTTGAAGATGAAGCAGGTACAGGTCTTCAAAATCATTCAGATGCATATTTTTGAAGTCGGCTTCCGAGATCTTGTATTCTTTGTAGTCAGCTCTGCGTAGAACAATCTCTTTCAAGTATGTGTAACCATATCTTGAGAAGGTCTGAAGATTGACAACACTAAGAATCCGCATGTGAGATCTGACTGCACTAAGATCAGAGGGGGCACTGTGTCTTGTAAAATAGAATTCCTTGCGCTTGAACCACCAGTGTGAAATACCATAGGCTGCACTAATATCGTAGTCATGTTTACTTTCAAGTGAGGTAAGAATGCCTGCTTTATGGGAGAAGGAGGACTTTTGGTGCTAATATAGATCATTAGACCCTTTCTTTGAAGATTACATTGAATTAAATGATCTAAATGAACCATTCAAGCTTAGGAGAAATCAAGGAGATGATTTGATGCCTACCATTGAGGAAGGTGAGGTAATTGAGGAATTTAGAACTAGGGATGAAGATCTTGATCATTGGACACTGGAATTAATTTACCCTAGTTATTGTAACGACGATAAGAAAATCCGTATAGGATTTGAATTTGCGCTCACAACTTAAAGTTTTCATGCATGATAGGATTTGAATTTACTCACGCTAACTTTTTCCCGACTTGTGTTTTGTGCCCTGAAGTAGCACCCCAATGTTACCATTCCGCTGCGTTGTCCTGATTTTTGGGGGGTGTTACACATTCAATCGTATATCCATGTTGGGAGTTGAAAATTCACAAGTCATAAGTATGAGGGCTTAACATATAAACTTATATCGACAATGATCTTGTTTAATTGCTTAGCTTGGAACTTGTGAAAAATCGAGGACGATGAAATTATCCGTAAGGACATCCGTAGATCACTCTACGGGCGCTTCTCATTCTATGATCCCAGTATTAATAAATAAAGAAAGTCGAACTTGTTAAAAAATGAGAAAATCCAAAAATATTAGTTGTAGTTAGTGTAAATTCAAAAAATGGTGAAAACGGGGCTTACGTGTTTACTTCATAACATTGCGTGAGGACACACAATACCTTAGTTTGATAAGTGCTTAATTACACATATCTTTTACCTCTAAAAACGAGCTTAAATGACCAAAAACAGACAAAAACTGCCAAATATATGTTTGTTTTGCATTTGTATTGTGCAGGAAGTGGATATCATCAAAAAGACAGAAAACCAAGCCAAAATGACAAAACTGAGCATGGAATGGAAAAGACTGTGCAAAATCAAGGCCAAAGTCCAAAAATGCCAAAGTCAGAGTCAATACTGAAGAATCAGCAGTCAAACCGGAGCCGGAACTGAAGAATACTATTGAATGCAATCTTAACCCATCTGATGGGCCGGGAAAGCCCAATAGTATAACTATGAAGACTGTGAAGACCAAATGGGCCCTCAATCAATTACAACAGCCCATTTGTGTGCAATTGACAAAGACTGTGAAGACTTTGAAGGCCCAATCCTAGCCCAGCTACAGCCAATCTCAGCCATTGTACACACAAAACCCACTCCATAACCTTATTGGGCTTTTTCAAGCCCAATAACCAAACCTATACCTTATTGGGCTTGAAAAAGCCCAATAACCAAGCCTACACCTTATTGGGCCCAAACCCAAACCCAGTGGGCCCAATACAAACCCAATGGGTCCAATACAAGCCCAAGCCCAACAAAAGCCCAAAATCCATTTTTATAAACTTTAGGGGCTAAATTGCCAAGTTTTGAAAGTTGTTTTATTAAGAAAAATAGGAAAATAAAACACAAGGGCTAGTTTTGCAAATTGCTTAAACCTTCTTTATTTCTTTTAAGTTAAAACAGCAGGGACCAGTTTTGTAATTAACCAAAACCATCTTTGTTTTCTTTTGTTATAAAACGGAGGGACCATTATTGTCACTTTCTAAACTTCTTTTATAACTAAAATGGCTTAAAAGGAAATGAAAAGAGAAAGATAGTTAAGGGGCTATTGTTGCATCTTTTTCCTTCTTCTCTTTTAAAACCTGTAACCAACCCGTACCCTCCCCACTTTACCGCCAAAATCAAACCGCCCCTCCCCCATGGTTTATGGCCAAAACCACTACCCTAGTACATCTCTACAGCTCACCCATACCTTTCCCCACAACCCACAACCCTTATAACCCCTTTCCCTGACAAATCACTCAACCCGAAGCACCCTTTTAATGGTGAGATGAAGACAAGACAAAACAAAGGGTTAGGATTGCTTGGGGAGTGTCCTACTCACACAGCTAGCACAACCCAAGACCAAAGACAAAGCTTTGAGCTGCTATAAAAGGAAAAGAGAGCAAACACCATTTTTATATGTTTTTTTTAGTTTAATTTAAATACAAGTCTTTCTTTTAAGCATTTTAGTGTAATTCAGTTCCTTTAAAAGAGTTTATGTTGTAATATTTCTGTTTTTAATAAAAAAGGGTTAAAAGTTCTTGATATTGCTAGTGTCGAATTTTACAAGATCCATACAAGCTTTTTAATTCTGTTTATGTTGTATGAAATTGTGTCAAAGCTGTTAAACATCACTTGTAACAACCTTTCTCATCCTTCATTTCACTTAAAAATCAGTAGAAACCCTTTTTATAAATTAAGGGAGTGTTTGGCATTGACCTTAAAATGGGTCAAATGAGGTTTGTTATGGGTCAAATGCACTCAGCCACCCTTGGCTGAGTGTGTGGGCTAATTTAGGCTAATTTAATCACAAGTTTTAATATAAAAATCAGTTTTTAAGTCCTTTTACTTTCTGTAAGTTTTTAAGTGTGTACTTGGTTTCTGTCCCAATTTGATTATAAGCCATTTCAAACCAAACCACATTAAGCTGCTTTTGCAGCTTATGCACAACTTATTTATGCCTATTTTGAGTGTTTATAGACCATTTTGGAAAGACCCCTTGTGCTGTCCCTTTGGTATTGAACAAAATGAGCAAAAGGGGGGGGGATTGCATGATCTTTGAAAACAGCCAATTTCAAGCCTAAAAATCAGCATGATTTAGTTAACCCTAATAGCTAATCTTTTGAAAATAAGCTTAATTACACACCCTTTCAATCTGTTTGTATTTGGTTTTGGCTAAAAAGATCTTGAGAGCTTATTTCAATAAGCTCAAATAGCCCCCTCACTGTTGCATTGCACCTCCCCTGGTGCTGAAACCCATTTTCAGCACCACTTCTCTAGCTTATTTCATAACTAGCCCTAGGTTATTTTTGCTTGTTCTTGTAGCTTATTAGTTCCCTTTTAATTCCCCAAAACCTCATAGCTTATTTCCCCCTTTAGGTTAGCTTATTTAGGGTTTAAAGTAGCACTTTTTCTGTTTTCTTGTTAAACTGTGAACATAGCTTATTTCACATTCAGCTTATCTTAGGGCTTATTTTAGGTATCCTTAGCTTATCATTAGGACTCCCTTAGGCCTAGTAGCTTATTTCATTAGTTTCCAGCTTATCTTGTGAGCTTAAGCCCTAAAAGAAAAGAAAATAAGCTCATAAGCCTTATAAGCCACTGTCAGCCCATAAGCTCACTTTTCTGGCTTATTGTGAGCCTTTCAGCTTATACTCCTTTTATGAAAAATGTTCTCCTAAGTCCCCTTTACAACTTTGCTTCTTTAGCTTTTTGCTAATAAGCACTTTGGACTTAACTTGTAATCGGGGTCCAATTCAGGGACCATTTGTGTAATTTTGACTTTTCTTGTTAACTTTGTTAGTCCCTGTGGTTAGTAGCCTGTTACCCCGTTTGTCCTTATCCTATTTCACTGTTAGTCCTCTAGTTTAACAGCTGTTACTCTTTTAGTTATTTAAATAATTAATTTAGGTTAAATATTAATTAGTTTAATTACTTTAATTTAAAACAGTAAAATTTGGGCATTTTTATATTTTTAGAATTGTTAACTTTTTCTTTATTTAATTTCATTTTTTTCAGAATTTTTATAACTTTAATTTTTTGTCTTTTTCTATTTACTTAGTTTTAATTAGTTAATAATCTTTATAAATTCATAAAAAATCCAAAAATTAATAAAAAAATATTTTTCTTTTTTATAAAATTTTCTTTTGTCATTTAGTGTCTAGGAAAAATATAAAATTTAGTGTAGGCTTAATTTTTCTTAAATTTCAGTTTTAGACCGTTTTTTACCGGGTCGTTTTACCGTTTCTTTTCGTTAGATTCAACACGGACCTCCGTTTTAATTTTAGTTTTCTTTATTTTATCAAGTTAAGTTAATTAGAAGTTAATTGATTTTTAATTTAATTTTAGCATGTATTTTTCTTAATTATTTCATATTTAGGTTTTCCGATACCTTATTTGTATTCCCGTATTTAATTTAGATTTAATTTTAGGGTTTCCTTATAAACTAATTTTGTTTCCGTAGTTTTTAAGATCTCCATTTTCCTATAATCTGTTTCCCGTTGATTAAATTAGATTTTTATTTAATTAATTTTAGTTGTAATCTATATCAGGGTTCATATCATATATTCTCCATCAGTCAATTTCTTCAAACAGGGGATATTTGTCAATTGCTGCATACGTTGGGGGAAATAAGGACCCGGGGAATATCTCTTCGGAATCATTTTATATTTATTCTCATGGATTACTCTTACACGAATCAATTTTTGGCGCCGCTGCCGGGGAGGCATTTGCTACGATTTTTATCCAACTTTGATCTGAACTTGTCTTATTATTAGTATATCATATTAAAAAAAACACAAAAATATTTTTCTTTTCTTTTTATTAATATATATCATATAAAAAATAAAAAAAAAAAAATATAAAAACCAAAAAAAAAAAAAAAAAAAAAAAAAAAAAAATCAAAAATATAAAAAAATTGTCCATAAAAAATAAAATTCACTAATTGGTAAAATTACCAAAATATAATATTCTCCCTGAGGTATTATCACAATAAGTTCGGTGAACTTCTGGTTCACAATTCGATCTTATAGATTTTAAAACTAGCCTTCTGTGTCACTTAGATGGTACGGCTCACCCAGCTCTGATTAACAAACTTATAAAGTGGGTATAAGGAGGGTTGTTCCTGGAAACTACGACACGAAAGGGAGAATTAAGCTTCGCGCTATTCATACTCCTCCAGTCTCACCTGTGCGTTTTTTTCATGCTGAGAGCACCGTGAAGTTAAGATTGATTATCAGGGTTTAGTTGTTCTATATGATTCTTGTTCACATTGTGAAATATGTGTTAATTAAATTCGAAAAAAATACAAAAAATAATCTTCTTTTTCTTCGTATCAGTTAATTTTTCCTTATCCCTCTAATCTATGTAATTCTTATGACATCTTCGATTTGTCGCCTTTACAGCGATTTAAGCATGTTCGGTGGTGGAATTTGCACACTTCAGCCTTTTGTGTTCAAAAGAGAAACTCAAAGGCAAGCTTCTTGTTCCAATGCCCGGGAATCGTCTCAACAACAATTAAGATTGAAAGAATTTGTTTCGATTGTGGAGACCTGTTGCATCGGTTTAATTGTCTCAGAATGAGACCTGCACTCGGAAAGATATTGTGAGAAAGCATTTTCAAAGTTTCAAGAATATTCCAAGTCTTCCCAATGACTATTGTCCAACGATGTTAATGCCTCCTCGAAGAGCCATTCGTTGTCAAAACAAGACCCCTTCTCCCAGTGCAATTTCTCACAAAAATCTCCAACTAATCGACCAAAAAGTGTTGTGTTACGGAATGTTAGTGATTCGTTAGATGGCATCTTTTGTCAAACAATGCACTTTTGTATGTCTTGTGGGGAAAGGTGCTCATGTTGGTTTAATTGTCCATCGAAAACTTGATTTATACTAATCCGCGAGCCAACAACAAAACCATTAATGAGGTCCCACAAGCTCGGAAAAGTGTGCATATACCAAAATTTTTTGGTCTATGCAAAAATGTGGTTTAAAATGAATATGACGGAGTTTGTTTTTACTGTTAAGATTCGGGTTGAAACACCAAATGTTTTAAATCCGTACACATTATTAACACTCCGATTATTCAAACCATTACTCCACAACCCCCGACTCATTTCATTATGAGAATTTTGAAAACAATGCTTATTATGGTTACGATTGTTCACCCAGTTACGTTTATCCAATCGGGAACAGTGTTACAATAAAGACTTTAAGTTTCTCACAAAAATTCTCAAGTTTCAACAACTTATCTTTGTTTTTGTCTATTGTGGAGGTCTTCCCATTGGGAGGGGACTTTTCGTGTCAACGATGAATGAAGGGGACTATTATCATGAGCAAAATCCTTGTTATGCTCTCATTCTTTCGGTTTTGACCAACTCAAAACCCGCAATTTCCGTCTGTTCATCGCCTTCACTCAACCACAATGAGCATGGAAGCTTTGTTTACAAGACCCAAGTGGACTAATGAAAAATCGATGAAACGCTTTATCAAAAAGTTAATGTATCTTCTTTTGGGAAAAACGCCTCTAAGGTTCTATTGCATGCTTGGGAAAACTTTTATTGAAGCTCTGCACTCAACCCGAGGAAGTAGCAAGAATAGCTTAGCAAGCTTGTTCAAGATGTAAAATCCTAAGTGACGAGATATTGAGTACATCAATAATCGGCTTGGAAAACGCCCTCTCGTTACTGTGTTGTGATGATGACGAGGCTTTTCCATGCAATCACACCCGTTTTATCAAACCGAGGGAGCCCGTAAACTCTCTAATTATGGAGGATGAGCATCTTGGAACACAATTTCGGCAACGGAATCGGTCGAATTCATAAAATTAGTGTCTCGAAATCCTTGTGCCCAATCCCAAATGAGTCAAGGTGTGCCCAAAGTGGTGTGATGTGCCTTTTCATGACCATTCTCCGCCTCTTGACATTTGCAAAAGATCCAAGCTGAGGATTCTCTGATTCTAACGTTTGATTTAATTCGATGATGAAGTTTCCTTCTCTAGTAACGATTGTCGGAGTATGTTGAGGCATCACTCCCAATTCTGAGGCCAGTTAGCTTCGAAGGTGATGGAGATTGTTGGTTCAGATGTTGGAAGGATTGAGGATGACATTCTATTAATCAAAGACGATACCCTTCTGTGACAACATCTGTTGTATGTTCAATCGTTACTCCTTGTTGCTAAATTGAAGCATTAAAGATAATCCCGTTCCTCTTCCGTTGTTGTGACCAAAGTCTACTCCACATTTCCTTAAACTTCTCTCTGGAGGCGACTAATTTCCTTTTGATATATTCTTTGCTCCGTACTTGGATAATTTCTGCTTTATTTTGGAAGAGCCTAGTTGTGGCAGTCCACTACTCATTCTGTGTATTCTCTTCCAGATTAATAATGCTTTCTACTTGAAACGATCATTTTAAAGAGAAGAGTAGCTGCAGTACCACTACTCATGTTTGATTTTTCTCAATAAGATTCGTTCATCTTTGATCTTTCGATCAATTCATATCATCCTTCCACATAGGAGTTGATTTTTCATGAGGATGTTCGCGATGAACTCGCTCACATCATCTCTCAACCAGAGGGTATGATTGTTCTCTCTTTAACAGGATGAGCCCGAAGCTGGGCAGTTTCACAATGTTGTGGTGGGAAATTTTTTCCAAAAAGAGACAAGAGTTCATGTGCTAATATTTTGCCACCTTGAGTTAGATTTCATACTTTCATAGTGAATCCATTTTCGCTTATGTTGTATGGATTCTTTCTCCATTTCTTTTTCATTAACGTTATTCCACCTTATCTTCTCTCCTGGTGGGATGAAGACACCATAATTTGGATCCCGGATCTTCAAAAGTATTCTTTCTTTCTAGGCCGGATGTTCTCATCGGAGTGGTACTTTCATGAAATCAATACGTATCGTAGGTCAATTGAATGAAAGGACGATGATGATTTTTTTAATTTCCACTTGTTTCCTCAAGGATCCATAAATCCTTGTGATGGGTCAAGCATAGTGACCCTAAACAAGCGCTTCGTGGAGGCCACCCCATGCTTATCCGTAGTTGTAATAAAGTGTTGTTGTTGTGTAATGATAGTTGTCTGTTCCATTACCATGTGTTTCCATGTTCGTTGTAATTGGTCCGGATTGCCCGGATTGTGAAAGATCTCAGTTTTGTCATTCATCAAGAGTTTTCAATCCTCAGCTTCATTTGGGAATCCGATATCCTAATCTTATTCGGACTAACGTTTTATCTTTTGGGCATACCTTATAAATGGCCTTATGGAATAATGTAATACCCTTCAAAACATCGAGGACGATGTTTAGTTCTAGTTTGGGGGGGAGGTATCTTCGATTTGATTGTGCATGCAGCCGTTGTTTTCACGTAATCACGTTTTTACCACCAAAATACCAAAAAAATGAAAAAAATTTGAAAAAATTTCAACAAATATTATGAGTAATTTTGTCAAAGTTTTGCTTTTCTTTGGGTAGAATAAAATATTTTTGATACTTGATCGGGCGTGTTGAGCCTAGCTAGTTCCTTTAGGCGTGCTTTCACGAAATTCTGTAGTTTGAAATTTTTTAAAATGTGAAGAACGAGAACATGACAGAAGTTAAATATAAGTTTAGGTGCCAAGCAAGATTCTTTAAAAAAACTTCTACAAGTTAACTTATGGTTTTCTCTCCCGGCAAATTCTAATCCTACCTAATCATACGTACTCAATTTTATTCAACTAAGTTCAATCGATGTTTTCAGCAAAAAGCTTTCAAATTTGTAACTTGAGTTTCAAAGGCGGAGATTTGTGTGTGATTTATAGATAAATGCCAAAGAAGCATGAATGAAATATGAATTGCAAAAAATTGCACATCAATGAATATTGGAAATTTTGCCAATGAAGCATGTAGTTGATATTATGGAGCAAGTAAAAGATTGTGTCGTGATTTCCACATCCGCTAGCAACGAAGGTGGGGGTTCATACTAAGGAAGTTCTTTACTTCTAGGGATTTGGCTGTGTCGTGATATCTCACTTAGAAGTATAGGTCTAGGTTGTGAGTGTTTCAAACTATAATGGCACTAATCCTTAGCATATTAGAATAAGGTGTTGTCGTTGATTTCCCACTACGCTAGCATACGGGGAGGGTTTTCAAAACTAAGAACATCGGTCGTTGGTTGTGATATCCTGCTCCGTTAAACACGAGGTAGGGGTTTCAAACTAAGCAAAGCATTCCTCGCTTTCAGAACTTTGATGATGATTTAAAATGTTAGAAATGTTCTAGTCTAAATCTCGAAAATTAAGTTACGAAGTTTAATAAGTTGTTTTGCTTTGGGTCATGATTCATTTTTGAATTATGACTATAAAAAATAAGTTGGGCTATGTTAAATTAAAATAAGTACAACGCATTCCAATCGTATATCCATTTTGGGAGTTGAAAATTCACAAGTCATAAGTATGAGGGCTTAACATCTAAACTTATATCAACAATGATCTTGTTTAATTGCTTAGCTTGGAGCTTGTGAAAAATCGAGGACGAGAATTATCCGTCAGGACCATCACGTAGATCACTCTTCGGGCGACTTCTCATTTATGATCCAGTATTAATAAATTAAAGAAAGCAAACTTGTATTAACAAAATGAGAAAAATCCTAAAATATTAGTTGTCAGTTAGTGTAAATTCAGAAAATGGTGAAAAACGGAGGCTACATGTTTACTTCATAACATTGTGTGAGGACACACAATACCTTGTGTGGGGGTTTGATACGGTGCTTATTTACCACATATCTTTTACCTCTTAAAACACGCAGCTAAATGACCCAAAACAGACAAAAACTGCCAAATATATGTTTGTTTTGCATTTGTATTGTGCAGGAGTGGATATCATCAAAAGACAGAAAAACCAGCCATAATGACAAATGAGCCATGGAATGGAAATGACTGTGCAAAACAAGGCAAAGTCTAAAAATGTTCAAATCCGCAGTCAATATGGAAGAACAGCAAGTAAAAACCACGGAGCCGGAACTAAAGACTACTATTGAATTGCAATCTTTACATATGATGGGCCCGGGAAGGAAAGCCCAATAGTATTATTTATGAAGACTGTGAAGACCAAATGGGCCCCAATCAATTACAACAGCACATTGTGTGCAATTGACAAGTGTGAAGACTTTTGAAGGCCCGATCATAGGCCCCAGTTTCAGCCTATCTCAGCCATTTAATACCACAAACACACTGCCATAACCTTATTGGGCTTGTAAAAGGCCCATTAACCAAACCTGTACTTATTGGGCCCAAACCCAACCCAATGGGCCAATACAAGCCCAAAGCCCAACAAAAGCCCAAAAACTACTTTTTTTATAACTCAAGGTCCTAAAAAAATGTAAATTTTAAAAATTTGTTTTATAATTAAAAATTGAATAAATAAAGAAAAAGGGACAAAATCTGCCAATGTTTTGAAGTTGTTTTATTAAGAAAAATAGGAAAATAAAACACAAGGACTGATTTTGCAATTCTCCCTAACTTTCTTTATTTCTTTAGTTAATAAACAGCAGGGACTGAAAATGCAATTACCTTAAACTCTCTTTTATTCTTTAGTTATAAAAACGACAAGGGCTAATTGTGTCACTTTCCAAACTTATCTTATAACTACAAGTGGCTTAAAATGAAATGAAAAGAGTAAGAAAGTTGGGGGGCCAAACCAGTATCTTTTTCTTTCTTCTCTTTTAAAACCCTGTAACCAACCCCGTACCCTCAAACCACTCCCGCCAAAACCCAAACCGCTCTCACCCACGGTTTACAGCTCACCCCATCCCCTCATAGTACTTTCCCAGCCTACCCCTCACCTATACCCATTTCCCACTTGCATATTTAGCAATGCCAGGTTGGCCATCCACAAACCCGAATCCCATCTATGGCTGAGGTTGCAACCCGAGACCCATTTCAATGGTGAGATGGTGTGAATGGTAAAACAAGGGCTAGGATTGCTTTGGATTACTTCTACACTTACAAGAAGCACAGCTAGCACACCAAGAGAAGTTTTGGAGCCTCTATAAAAGAAAAGAAAGCAAGCCGAAGACACAATCCCTGTTTTTACTTATGTAGTTTAAATTTTATCAAGTCTACTTTAAAATTATTGTATTCAGTCGTTATAAAAGCTTTTTGTTGTAAGACTTTCAGTTATAATAAAAGTCAAGAGTGTTTTGTGAAATTACCATTATCTAAATTTTAACCCACCCCATTGTTCTTTAATTCTGTCTAATTTATATGAAAGTTTGCTTAAGTTGTCAAAGCCACTTAATATTACATTTCTCAGCTTTAAATTGCATCTAAAAATCAGTTAACAAGTTTGTTATATAAATTAAAGGAGTGTTTGGGTTAGACCTTAAAATGGGTCAAATTGGGTTTTCCATGGGTGAACACCACTCAGCCAACTTTGGCTGAGTGTGTGAGGTTTATTGGGCCACTTTAAACACAATTTTTAGTGTAAAAATAATTTTTTATGCATCCTTTTGTAATCTGTCAAAATTCATAAGCCTAAAATAAGTTTAAGTGCCCCAGCTGCTTATGCAGCTTAAGCACATTGTTTTTATGCTTGTTGTTGTTGTTTCTAGCCAAAAGGAACACCACCTTGTTCTGTCATTATGAGAAATCAATTATAGCCAAGATGGCATGTATACATTTTACTTAAAAACAGCCAATTTAAACACCAAATATCAGAAGGCAAATATCACTTTTAAAAACCCAAAATTTGGAATTAAGCTCTATTATGGCCCCTTTTAATCTGTTTTTGGTTGGTTTTGACTAAAAAGCTTTTATAAGCTTATTGCATAAGCTCAAAAAGTACCCTTGTCCACTGTTGCATGCTCCCCTGGTGCTAGACACCATTCTCAGCCCACTTTTCCTAGCTTATTTGATTCTAAGCCCTAGGTTATTTTTGCTTTTTCTTGTAGCTTATTAGTTCCCTTTTAATTCCCCAAAACCTCATAGCTTATTTCCCCCTTTAGGTTAGCTTATTTAGGGTTTAAAGTAGCACTTTTTCTGTTTTCTTATTAAAACTGTCTCATAAGCTTATTTCATTTCTAGCTTATTTAGGGCTTAATTTAGGTAGCTTTAGCTTATTTAAGAATTCCCTAGCCTATTTATCTGTCCCCTTTTAATTTTAGCTTATTTAGGAGCCTTAATCCCCAATAAGCCAAGAAAAATAAGCCATAAGCTTATAAGCCACTGCAGCTTTAAAAAGCTCACATTTTTAGCTTATTTAGTCCACTACAGCTTATACTCCTTTTATGAAAAATGTTCTCCTAAAGCCCCTGAACAAGTTTGCTTCTTTGGCTTTTAGCTAATAAGCACTTTGGACTTTCCTTGTAGTCGGGGTCCACTTCAGGGACCATTTGTGTAATTTACTTTATTATAGTTGGCTTTGTTAGTCCCTAGTGTTAACTGCCTTGTTACCCCGTTTGTCCTTGTGTCCTTTTCACTGTTAGTCCTTATAGTTAACCACAGTTAGTTTTATTTAATTTAATTAATTAAATTAGGTTTAATTTTAATTAGTTTAATTACTTTTATTTAAATCAGTAAAATTTGGGCATTTTTATATTTTGATCTCTGTTGATCTTTTTTTTATTTAATTTATTTTGTTTAGAATTTTTATAACTTTTATTTTTTGTCTTTTTCTATTTTCTTAGTTTTAATTAGTTTTTAATCTTTAAAAATTCATAAAAAATCCAAAAATTAATAAAAAAATATTTTTCTTTTTTATAAAATTTTCTTTTGTCATTTAGTGTCTAGGAAAAATATAAAATTTAGTGTAGGCTTAATTTTTCTTAAATTTCAGTTTTAGACCCGTTTTACCGGGTGCGTTTTACCGTTTCTTTTCGTTTTACATTCAAACGACCTCCGTTTTAGTTCTAGTTTTCTTTATTTTTCAAATTAAGTTAATTAGAATTTAATTTTGATTTTTAATTTAATTTAGCATTTATTTTCTTAATTTCTAGTATTTAGACCTCCCGATACCTGATTCTGTTCCCCGTATTTTAGTATAGATTTAATTTTAGGATTTCCCTATAATTAATTATGCTTCCCGTAGTTTAAGTTCTATCCATATTAACTAATTTTGTTTCCCGTAGTTTTTAAGATCCTCATTTCCTTTGCTTGTTTTCCCGTAGATTAAATTAAGTTTTATTTAATTAATTTTAAGTTGTAATTATATCAGTGTTCCCATCATATATTCTCCATCATTCAATTTCTCATCAAACCAGGATAAATTTCAATTGCAGCCTCGTTGGGACATACGACCCGGGAATATCTCTCTCCGAATCTTTTTATCATTGATTTGATTCTTATATATTTAATCTCTTTGTGTAGCTTTTGACCTTTTCCCTTGGTTAAGGGCATTCGGTTAGAATTTGCATTTGAGTTATTTTATATATATACTATCAGCGAATCAATTTTTGGCGCCGTTGCCGGGGAGGCATTTGCTACGATTTCTATCCGACTTTGATCTGAACTTGTCTTATTATTAATATATCATATTAAAATAATAATATAAAAAAAAACACAAAAATATTTTTCTTTTCTTTTTATTAGTACATATCATATAAAAAAAAATTTAAAACCAAAAAAATCTAAAATATAAAAAAGAATTGTCATAAAAAATTATATTCACTAATTGGTTAGGAATACCAATAATTTAATATTCTCAACTGAGGTATTATCATAATAAGTTCACGGTGAAATGTGTTCCCCAATTCGAAAAATGATTTTAAAACTTGCATTCTGTGTCACTTACGTATACGGCTCACCCTCATTCTGATTGACATACTTATAAAAGTGGGTATAAGGAGGGTTGTTCCTAGGAAACATACGACCCGAAAGGAGAAATAGCTTCGCGCTATTCTACTCTCCGACTCACCTGTGGTTTTTCATTATGAGATGCTATCCGTGAGTTATGATCGTTTATTTGGCTTAGTTCTTTTATTGATTCTGTCTAATTGTGAATTATGTTGTTAATAAATCCGAATAAAAACAAAAAAAATAATCTTCTTTCTTCTCTTAACCGTTTAATTCTTTTCTTGTCCCCCTCTGATTTGTTTCAATCTGAGGAGTCTTATCTCTGGTTTTGTGAATGGTGTAGGTGTGGACATACCGACGGATAACTCTTATGTTATTCGTGCACGTGCCAACAGTGCGGTTGTATGTCTCATTGGATGGGTTTGTCTTAGTTGTACTTTTGGAAATGAAATCAAAGCGGAATTTTTTAAACTCCGTACTCTTTTGATCAATCTCCAAGTTTCTTCTCAGCACCCACACACACTATAAGCAAAATCTTGTGTGAATTTTGCTTCGGGCGGCGATATGGGAACGATACTCTAATATTGTCACTGCTGTACACCTCAAAGCCCAGTTTATTCTATCAGAGCCAGATTACAGCCTTGATTTAAATTCCCCAGCAAGATTTGCATAATCTTTCTTACAGCAAAAATCTTTGCTGTGAAAATTGTAAGGAGTCCTCATGCGACTATTGAATGTTCACCGATGAGTCAAAACTCTCATCTCTTTCGGTTTTCGACCAACTTCAAACCCCGCATTTTCCGTCAAATCATCAACCTCCTCAACCAATTGTGCTGGAAGCTTTGCAGCCCAAGAGGACCTGATGAAATCGATTGAAAGCTTTCTCAAAAAGTTTAATCGTATCTCTTTTGGGCAAACGCATCTAAGGTTCTTAATTTGCAAGCTTGTGGACAATTTTTTGAAGTTAAGCACGCTCAATCCGAGGAAGTGCAAGAATTGTCTTAAGCAAACTTGTTCAAGAATGTGAAAATCATAAGTGACGAGCTATTGAGTAACATCAATACTCGGCTTGGAATCGCCCTCTCGTTATGTGATATGATGACTGACGAGGGAGCTATACCATTGCAATCACACCCGGAATCACCAACCAAAAGAGCCGTTAACTCTCTCTATGTTTGGGGGATGAGTATTCTTGACACAATTTCGGCATAGGAATCGGAAGATTTCATAAAGTTCTAGTGTTCGAGAAACCTTTGTTTCCCAACCCCCAATTGAGTTCGAGGGATTTTTTCGACGATGAGTGTGATTTGCCCCTCCATATTATTGATTCTTCAAAGAATCATGATTTTACTTTTCCAACCCTCTCTTCGATATCGATGAAGATTTTACGTATGTGACGAGTCATTTTCCGAGCTTGAGGACATACCAAAGAGAAATTTTATCTTTTCTCTAATCCTCTCTTGATTCTTGATGATAGAAATGCTTGGACCTATGGTAGATCGAAATTAATGATGAGGTGCTGGAAGGCATCCATTCAATTCCTCCGGGATATTGATTCTTTGATGCTGAATATGATTTGTAGAATCCGTGCTTAATCGAGACATTTTCGATTGATTTTCTCTAAGATCGTTTTTTTCAATGAGTTCGCCGGTGAACTCATCCTATCCTAAATCAATTTTCACCAGAATTGAGGAGTTGATTTTGACCCGGAGGTGACAATTCTGTTTTTGAATGTTTGCTCTACGATACTCTTCTCCTCGACCTCCGGAGAGCTCTTCATGCCAAATTCTAATACTATCGATTCTCTCCCTCCATCTCTTTTTTTCTTTATTCCCCGTTGAGGATAATGATTCTCTTATGGAGGAGATTGGAATTGTTTCTTTGTGACGACGGATCAATACCACCAGGTATTGAGATGATGATGCTCGACTCCGTAAGTGACGATTACTTCTATTTTCCCTTCCCGAGTTCGAATCGTTTTTTGTTGATTTATCCCAATTCGGGGAAAATTCAACTCATTGATGTGGTGGGAAGACATCCACGTAGACGGTGCCTAATGTTTTACCCACCCATTCCCATCCTGGTGGAGCAGATTTCATACCCACTAGTGAATTTTTCGGCGTATGTTGTATGGATCTTCTCCCATTTCTTGCCTATCCAGGTTTATTCCGCCCTTCTCTTCTCTCTTGTGGAGATGCAAGACACCTATATTTGCCTCCCGGCATTCAAATGTATCATTCTTCTAAGCCGGGGATGTATCTCATGGAGTGGAACTTTCATGAAATTTCAATATTATCATAGTCACTGAATAAAAGGTCGATGATGATTTTAATTTCCACTTGTTTCCTTCAAGGATCCATAAATCCTTGTGATGGTCATGCATCGCGACCTACAACAAGGCGCTTCGTGGGAGGGGTGGGGGGGGGGGACTACCCATGCTTATCCGTAGATTGTAAATGTGGTGTGTTGTTGGAGATAACTTATTCTTTTCCATTACCGTGTTTCCATGTTTTTGTTTTTTGTCCAGGATTGCGGATTGTGAAGGACTATCTGTTTTGTCATTCATCAAGAGTTTCATCATCCTCAGCTTCCATTTGGAATCCGACTTGACTTTTTTATCAAACTAAGTTTTTATCTTTTGGATACCTCATAAATGGCCTTTAGTTTAATGTAGTACCCTTCAAAAATCATCTGAGCGACGTATGGGTAGTTTGTTTGGGGGGGGATCTGCTGTTGATTTGATTGTTTCCTGCAGCATTGTTTCCACGTAAGATCCCGTTTTTACCATCCATATATTACCAATTAAAATTGTATATATAATGGTATATTTGTCACTTAAAAATATTTTAATGGGTTTTGGCACGGGTTTTGCTTTGATTTTGGGTTGATAAATGAAGCATATTTTGCTTTGATGTTTGCTTGCACTTGTCATATTTTCCTTCCTTCTTGCTACATGTTATAAATCTTTGTATTGTTTTAACTCGTTTTTGTAGCCAAGAAACCATAGCTTGATTCCTTGGTGCCCTCGAACCAGGGGGAGCACACATCAAGGGGGAGCAATTATTCCGTCGATCTAACTAGCAATTCTCGATGATGTCTTTTTGATTCTACAAAAAGGGGGAGAAATAACATGAAGCACACTAAATACTTGTTTAAAAATAATTTTACATTTAATGAGTTTAAATTTTGTAATCATCAAAAAATGGGAGACTATTGACAAAATATAATGCCTAAAAACATTATTAATATTTTTACACATCTTTACGTTTTGATAATCACAAAATATAAAAACGTTCAATGTAAAATTAAACATAAACAAGTAATTAGTACTCCCTCCGTCCTACATTAAGTGTCCACTTTGACTTTTTGTGGTCTTATTTCTTTAACTTTGACCTTAAATATTTTTATTTGTGTTATATATCGTTTAAAGAAAACTATAACCATGAAAATACACTTAAAACATAATCCATTCATATATTTTGCATCAAGTATTACATAACACAAACAAACATATTTAATAAAAACATTTTTTTTTTTTTAAACATTTACAAAAAACATTTTTTCTTACCAATTTAATAATGATATTGTTATTATTCTAAATATATATATTTTGAAATTCAAATTATTTAGGACTTTTTTTATAAACTGGCTAGAAAAAGTTTACCAGAGAAAATATTCCTCCTTACTCAAAAAAGAAAACTTGGGGAGGCCCTAGCTAGGGGGACCAACTTAATACAACGGAGCGGGGGCCCACATTTAAAAATTTTAAGGGTGGGAACGCCCCTACTATTAGGCGGGACCGAACTAGGTTAAGACGCTTCCCCCCGTCTCTGTTCCTATAATTATTGGGGGGACTTTTTTACCCCACTATTTTATCAAACTTCTGTATCTATTCTTAGTCTTGCCCTGGGAAAAATCATCCCACATTTATCTCTCTAATAATCACTTTGATTATTTTTTAATTCATTAAAGCTTTTGTTTCCAGTGGATCCAAGCTTTTAATTTCCCTTCAATGTGCAAATAATGACAGAATTACGTTTATATTCATCAAGTGAAGGAGTATTACACACTTTTGTTGTGTTGTTGCAATCTTATTACTTTTAATATTCATAAAAAATTTGTAAAAAATATTTTGATAAAATCTTTGTATAGTTTGTGTAGTTGCTAGAATCTTTGGGCGATATTTGTATGTATAAGTTTTAAGATTCCATAGGTGAAATCGCTTTAACAAATGTAGTGCTTAGCATAGGGGTTGTGTGAATTTTTTAAGTTTGTGTTGTTGTAGGTTAGTTTGAAAAGGGTTGTGGGAAAAAAAAAGTCAAATGATAGATTATGGGTAGTTCGTTGAAAAATGTCGTTGAAAGTTTGTGGTTTGTACGTAGTTGGTTCTAGTAAGATTAGGAACTCTCCATTTAAACTTTGTTTTGTAAATCGGTGTAAGTAACGTTTGTGAGCGGGTTTTTTACGCCATAAGGGGAAGCTTGTTTGGACATTTAGTGAAGGGAAATAACTTCTCGAGTTGGGTTGCTCGGGGAGGTGGGAGTAAGGGCACGAATAGAGGGCTTTGTTTGCCTGAAAACCATATAAAATCCCTGCGGTTGAGGTTTGATTGTTTTACACTCTTTTCTCTTGTCTTGCTTTACTTTTTCTATACTAATTTCTTATTAATTGTTTTAGATTTGTATATTGTTTATTATTGTTGCTAAAAAGTAGTGGAATTCACATTAAAGGTTCGAATCTTTGAATTTTTTACAAAATTTTTTAAAATAAACCTTAAAAGTAAAAAATAAGCGGTAAAAAATAAACTATTAATACCCCCCCTTTTCTGGTTTTCCACTAAAGCCTTTGTTTTATTATGGCAATCTCGCGTTTTACCCGGGGGGGGACAAAGCGGGAGGTATGTGGTACACTTTTTTCAAACATAAAAGAATAAAAAAAAACAATCTTTTGGTGACACTACAAAATACGGTCATTGGAAAATGTCACCCATAAAAAAAACCTTAGTAGAGATACAAACCTGAACCATTTTCCCCACTAAAATAATCCTCCCCCGCTCCATCATTTTTTCAACCCATTTTTACCCTATCCCGGGTTATTTTAAAATACCCATATAGGATCGTTCTCGTAAAATAACCCATTACTTTCAAAAAAAACACAATTCCTTAAAAAGCTTTTTAACATTCAATTCAAATTTAGAAGGATTGGGGTATTCCAAACTTTTAATGGCAATATCAAGACGGCTGTGGGGGTACTGTCCATAGTTTGAGGCCGATTTCAAAAAAACAAAGGGCATAGATTTAGTGAGATGACAACAAAAAATATAATCGGGGGAACCACAAGTTAATTGGAAGGTGGGCAATAACGATCATCGAATAGTAGGAGCCACTTACCTAGCGACACGGTTATGAACCGAAAACTGAATTAACATCTCCAGTTTTTGTATGGGATCGATCTTATCTCATTACTTGAAAGATCCGCAATTGCTAAAACCTATATTACATGGTTTCGATCAAACCGCGTGACAATCCATCATAAGCAACAAAAGCACCGAACTTTATGATAAAAGGATGGCTGCAGAGGGATGTGGGGAAGAAGTTGAAGGCAGCCCAGGAAACTAATTACCAATACAAACCTCCGCAATAACATACCCCGGATCCAATCTTGTTTCATTTCATTCACACAAGGGGAAAGGTCCGCAAATACTCAATTCATTTTTTTGAAATCACTCCGGCTTTGTCCCCTAGGGTTATTCGGGCTCATGGAATCTTTGTTTCCTACAAACAGGTAATGACGGGCGTAAGTTAATGGTTTATTGAAGATGTCCAAGTTGCATGGGACAAATTTACGCCAAATATGGGGGAAAAACCAGAAGCCGTGTGAACCAAAAGTGTTTATGTTTTTTGACACATTCCCGGATTAGGATGTGTATCTACGTGTATCACAAGTTACATCATGTGTGGGGCCCAATCACTTTTCTATATTGTTCATAAGGGTAATATTCGTCATCACGGGGAAGGATGCCTGCTCGAACCTTATGCTCCCTCAAACCCAATCGCCAAATAAACAATTCAGATTTTATACATGGCATGTGAATTAACAGCTTACATTTAGATCTCAAAACTCCCCTCTTAATATCATGAACACGAATTTGATGTATCAATTGGATTTTATGATCCGAAACTCCGCCCGGGGGGACTCCTTTGGGGAAAATTTAGTTAGAGGTGTTAGCTATTTTACGGTAAAGGGGATTTAAAGGGATGCATGTTCTTTAATAGGGGGAATATTCACATTATGTCAAGACTTCATGATTGTTGTAGTTATTTTGGCTCAACTCAGTGACCATGGCTGTCTCCTACTTTAGTCTCCCTAAGTACTTGGAAAATAAACCTTTCAATAGAATAATACACACATTGGACTCATAACCCAACCCAAAAGGAGTAGTTGAGATTCACAAAAACCAGGGGGGGGACAATTGAAGTTGCCTAATTTATATAAATGCATCATAAATGATAGGGAAAGTATACTAATCTTTATCAGACTTAGAAAAAGAGAAAACGGAAATCGGTTCTTAATTTTAGGATCGAGGGGGACAAAGGGAATAATGAATGGATAAGTTAAATTGAGGGCAAAAAATATTTGTGTTTTACCTAAGAATTCTAGAGGGTCTTGGGACACAAAATACCGTGAAGTGGACAATGGATGGATGAAGGGGAGATTCTACCGTAATAAAACATGGTACAAACTACGAGGTCTAGCTGCCAAGGACTCATTATTAAAAGAAAAGCAATTTTGGGAGGGAAAAAATACATGGTGTTATTTTTTCGGCTATATGTAGGGAGTGTCGTAGTGTTTTAATTTTTTTTTCATTTAGTTCTTTTATGTTTGAAATTCATTTTTTTGTAAATCTTGGCTTTGTTTGTTTGTGAAATTCGGGTCTTATTTATTTTTTGCAATCAAAAGGATATTTTATTAAACAAAAAAATTAAAGTTGTTATGGGGTTATTATCCGGTTTATAAGAAAACCAAAAAATCAAAACATTTTAACAAATAAAATTGGTAGTAGATTAAATTCGCGTCTGTTTCAAAGTAATATGATCTGTTAAATGAATAATTCTAGGTCTTTTATGTAGTTCCTTTCTTTCAGATTTTAATAAACTAATAACAATTGGGTTGTCGTAGGGAAAATTTTCTCATTAAACAACGAAGGAAATAATTTTTTCCACAGTGCCCGGGTGGAGAGGACGGCCCGTCAGGGGAGTTTAAAAAAACATGGACGGGACGTGGGTTTCTACAGCAATGTGAAGATTCGGAATTTTTTTTCAAGGTATTTCTGGATAAATATTAATAAAAAATGTCGAAACTATTTAAAATTTGTAATTCACTCTTTTATAAACCCTGCATCTTTAACCTATGATTACATCAAATTAACATTTCTCATTCCCAGTTCTTTGTCTTTTGATTTACTAGAGTTATTATTTGATCGTGGAAAAAAGCTTGAAGGAAGTTATAAGAAGTTTCTTTAGGATGATCTTGGAGGGGCGATTTAACCAATTTATGCCCCCATGTTTCTTGCATATTATCTGGAGCAAATAAAACAAAAATCCTGGGATGGAGAGTATCCCAAGTTTCCCTTCCTTTTATTGTTATTCTTTTTTATCTTATTTTTCGTTTATTTGGGTACTTTCTATAGAAGATTGAGGGACAATGTTCAAAATTAGTGTTAGGGGGGAAAAATAAGGCCTTAGGGGAAATAACTATATCTTATTTGCCATTTTTGGCTGTTCCTTAAAATGATGGGGTATAAAATATATCTAAACATAGCATAAAAAGGTATTATTGGACCAAAATTTAAATTTTTTTTTTTATGGGACCAACATTACGGTACGGAAACGAGTCATTATAGGGTCTTCATGGGGATAGGGATCGTGAATTGACATAGCACAAAAAAAACCCCTCAGGGAGTTTTAGCCTATAAAAATTCCACACTAAAAATATAAGGTTCGCCCTTAGATCTATAGGAATTCGGGTATCCATTATTGATACCCAAGATAGTTTATACCTTTAGCTTTCTCGAGTTAAGGTTCGAATGCAGTTATATGTGTCTATTCCGTCGTTACGGATGTGTACGTATGGTCTTTGTCGCCTTTTTTGGAGCATTGGTATCAGTATTAGATTATATTAGTGTACCGGTAGTATATTAAATTCTAGAACTTGTTTTTGTGATGCATCCCGAGACCGCATAATAAGTATTAGGATTTGCTAGATAAGAGGCACTAGGATTAACCCATGTTTTAAACATGTAACTGTTATTATGGTCACATCGATCATATAACTATCCCACACCCTTGCCATGTACTCATTTTTAGTGCAGGATACCCTTAGTATAACCCTCCGAGCCTATCCTTTTTCACGGTTCTCGTAATTTTTTGCTTAAGCAGGACTATTAGTGAAGAGCATTGTTAACCCTTAAACCAATCGTTACACCCAAATCGCCTTAGCCTACCTTGTGTGTACTCACTTTTAGTACATTATTGTTTTAACCCAAGTTAATTATTTGAGTACACAGTTGCTAAGTCCTTATCCTTGTAAATACTGTTTTGGGACGATTGAGATTCATGGTAGTATTCATCTTATGAAGAATTGAGGAAGAAGTACCTTATTACCCTTAATAGAGCTCAATAAGCTCCATGTTATGTTGATCCGCCTCAATTTGGGTCATTAGTTAGATTGTAAATATCGAGTATGTAAAAGTTCAAGTGTAGGGGTGTATCTCTAAACCCCCATGATGTATTATATGTTTAAGCAATGGCATGACAAAAGTGTACGAAAAAAAAAGAATATATATAAAAAAAGTGAAAAAAGGCACGGGCTGTCATTTGCTTATGTTATGTTTATCATAGAGTCAAGAAAAGAAAAAGAAAGAGATCGGTGTAGAGTTTTGTAGAGTTTGTATATCTTTGTCTGAGTCTTGGCTTAGCAACCAAACCAACATGTATTCTTATAAATAATTAGCTAACCATTCCACTCCAAATTCACCCAAAAGTCACCACCCAAATATATCCCATCCGTTTCCGTTTCCGTTAATGTTATCTTACACCTACACCCTATAACCCTTTAAAAAGACATCTTTGGCAGTAATGAATAATACTTGCACCTAGCGATGGAGGTTTGATCCTTTACCAAGCCTATGGTAATTTATATGCTATGACACGTGATGAGTGTTGATTTTCTGTTTCCCATAGTTGTTATAATTTATTATACACCCGAGTGAAAAAGAGAATCCCAAACACTTATGTGAGGTGCTAGTATATACTTTCTGTGCTTTTAGTTACAAGGTCTAGAAGGTTATGTTGTAAAATACTTTTAAGAGTAGGTTAAATGACCCCAATATTGCTATTGTCTAGGTAGAAAAGCCTATTTGTTTGAGGACAAGCAAATCCCAAGTGTAGGTGTATTTGAAGAAGTATCATTTTGTACACTACTTCAGGGTCATTTAACCCCTTAAATCATGCAAATATGCCCAGATTATATGCTTAATCATTTGTTTTTAGGTTTTTAGCACTTGGATGGATTTTGGAGGAAATACACGTAACTTGGGCTCATTTGGAGAAGAAACGGACAAGATTATGGACCTATACCAAATCTCTTGAAGATTTATGCAAAACAGTGGTCCTCACCCCTTACCTAAATCCCACATTAAAACTATCATCACCAACTGTATACTCATAAAACTCTATTCTTCCTCCTCCCCCCCCCCTAGGAAACGGTGTCGATGATAAAGCAGACGCCGTCGTGATCTATATAGTGACGGCGTCAGGAATTTTGCGAAGGCATCAGGACGTGGCCGACTTAAAGAGGATCTAGAATCATCTACGTGGCGACGGCGTCAGGATTTCTAAGCGACGTCGTCGCATCGATATCTCTATAAATATAAAACTGTATTTAGGGTTTTAAGTGTGTAACTTTGTATAAACCTAGGGAGACGAACCCTAGTCATTCTAGCAGATTTGTAGCTTGTTTTTAGGGCCTCAAAACCCTATTGTACTACCTTGAATCCATGTTTTAATTAAGTAAGATTATTTATCATTAATCATTCATTATGTCTATGTGTTGTTTGATTGATTTATCTTCTTGCTTTCTTTATAACATGCGAGGCTAAACACTCCTTTGTATTTATCTACGACTGCATGAAACTTAGGTTGTAGATCCTTTTAATGTTGCTTCTTGTTGATGAAGGTGTGCGATAGTCTTCATACTACCTTACTTTTGCGTTGCCTTAATGGAATATTAAATAGACGGCGGGTTCATGTAATCCGTTCATGACCTAGGAAATACTTACACAGATCATCACAAGTGTGACAAAGCAACGGATCTAGGAGAAGCAATCTGAGGAGTAGTGCATGATTTGGTAAATACATTTGTTTATCATAAAGTTATCACCAGTAGTTTAGATATTAATTAGTTTAGTTATTAGTTAAACAAACCAACCTCTCAAACCATAGATTTACCTGCTTTCTTATAAATATAAAAATACAAAAAGAATCTTCTCACAACCCTTAGAATTCTGTCATACCGTGATCAAGCCTTCCCAACCTATTCCCCTAGAGAACGATAACAACCCCCGAGTCTTGCCTATACTACACTGTAACGATTAGGTACACTGCCTAGGGAGTTGTAAAACTTCTTGCTGAAGTCCTTTACGACCCTCCGCATCACACACCCCGCTAGAAGCGGAAACACGGGATGCAACATAATGATTTACATCGCACAAGATATAAGATTACACCAAAATTTATATACCAAAAATCTGGTTTACAAAGTTACATTGAATAAAATCTTAACTATGAAATACACATGTGTCCTTGGAAAAATATCGTGGTCATTGTAAAATCTTGTACTCATTTACCTCCAATCTAAAATACTGATCACCTGAAAATGATACTCGAAAAGGTCAACATTAAGTTGGTGAGCTCGTAGGTTTTAGGAAAACCCCACTTGCTGTACCAGAATATAAGAGTGGACAGTTGTGCAATATGAAAGTAGAACACACTATACAATAATTTTCGAGAAGGATACTCCTTCACAGGCGAGGATTTTTGATAACATTGTTTCTAATTCTTATTATTGGTATAAGTTTAGATGTAAAGCCTCGTTCAAATGGATCAATTGGCTCAAAAACCCGTATCTTGTAATTGTCTAATTCTAGCTCCTTGCTAGTCGTTTAATAAAGCTGCTGTTCAAAAAAAAATTAAATTATCAACAAAACAACACATCATCACATCACACCAGGGTAAGCCAACCCAAATCAACATATCAAAATAACCCCCGTGCTTATAGTCCTCCGAACCTATCGCCTACCAGCTAGAGCTATATTATCGGAAAAGTAGTGAAATGCAGAAATTCCCAATGGAATTTTGCATAAATAGATCTCATAGCATCACATAGCATTTATAAAGTGTTCACATAGCATTCATACATGCAAACATAGGCACATAGCATTGCCTAAAAGCTTTTAAAAGGTTTTTGCATAGAATTTAAAAGTAGTTAAAAGAAGGTTTTGAGTATCATTTTCTCCCAACAGAAAAGAGTTTAAAAACCTCAAATAAGATAATGGTAGATAAAAGTAGATGATCTCTATCTAAACGTGCAACGGTACCTGGCCAAGACCTATTTAATAAGTTTTACCTTAGTAACATGTTTTACAAAAATGACAACCTATTGTATAAGTGTTTGCATTTGAGTTTATATATAAAAAATGTTTTTGTATAATGGTTTATAAAATATTTCTTTAAGTATTTTGACTCGATGACTTAGTTTAAGGTCGAGGACTTTAGTTTAAGGTTTTGCGATAAAAAGTATTATTTGAGAAAGATTTTTTCGGGAGTTTTTCGAGACGGGACAAAAAAAAATAGCTAAGGAACTTGGGAGTAAAAAAAAATCCGGATGGGAACTGGTCAAGGGAGGGATAGGAATTATTGATAAGCCGAGATATTTATTGGTTAAAATACGGAAAAACGTACGAAAAAATTGGGTTGTTCAAGAAAAAATCGAGGGATTCTGTAAAACACCCCAAAAGAAATGTGACGCAAGCGGGGGAAGTATGTTCCGGGGGCGTTACTTCATAATACAACAGCACAAGATAACAAGAGGAAAAAGCTTCTAAAATATGTCGTTTGAAAAAATAATCTCGTTTGATTTTTTCTTGAAAATTAAATATAAACATTTGTCCCATAATTTTCATCCACTATTTAAAAAGGCTTGAAAACAAATACCAACCGTTTTTGCATTGTATTGAGAGACGCTCCCCCCCCCATAAGACAAAGTACACCACTTAAGAATTTCATTTTAAAAAAAGTTACCCCCCCCATATTTTACATTCCGTTGTTAAGGTAGAACTCCACTGAAATGGAAATTCCTTGTCAATTTAGGACCCTAATGACAACATCTAGTAATCAAAATTGCAAATCTAAATTCCAACCTGGAAGAAAAAAAACATGCTTAAAAATGTTCAATACATAAAGTTGCGTGAGGTTATTAGAATTCTTGTAAATTGGAAATATGAAATTTCAAAAGGAGTTATAGTGTCTATGCTTTCCACCGGCACAGTAATAATGAAAAAAATGTTTTTAAAAATACTAGTAATGTTTCACAAAGTAGTGGTCGGTTCCCTCAAGGATTTCTAATATGTATGAAACTACTATAACAAATATCAGTAATCACATAAAAAATGTATCTTTTTCTGCTGCGCTTAAGCTCATGGACACTGGAAGGCTAATTTTTATGTTGGGAATATAATTGCCAAATGTATTTCTTGGGCCCTAACGGTGTCTGACCAAGGGGGACCACCAAAATGAAATTGACCATGTATTATTTTACACGTTGTCCGGTGACTCCGGGGCTCAGTGAGCGATTCTCACCCGGATAGGGATAATTAGTCCCAAATAGATCATTTATTGCATTAGCTTACATTTCCGTATTATTAACAGTTATGATAGTTCGGGGCATTGAGTGTCAAAATCGCTTCTTACTTAAGGCAACACGTAAACATGAGATGATGAACCAAGGACATATTACATTGTGGGGTCCAATAGAAATAACTGATAACACCATTGTAGTCATTAAAAACAACTTTTAAATACTTAAAAAAAACCATTTTAGTTAGAAAGAGGAGTATGGATATAAAATTAAAAAGTATCGAGTTGGTTTTGAGTAAATAGTATGAGTAGTAAAAAACCGAGTATTGTTCAAAACAGTTGTTCATGAGCATTGTATTCTTCCCCTGCGAAGTTTGTAAAAGTTAATGTTAAAACAAGTGAATGAAAGAGGGGATATAAAATAAAAAAACTCACCAATTCCAAATGTTTGTAGAAAAACGAATTGGTGCGCCGAAATGCGTATTATTAACGGCCAGGGAAACTCAAATACAGGAAACAAACTGGGACCGGGGGATCGGGGACCTAGGAAGTTGCGGGTTTAAACTTACGAGTTATATCCTAATTAGCCTTGGTAGTGTTTACTCTTGGGTTTCCCGTGGAATGAGTAACATCCTACGCGAAAAAACCCGTTGATTAAAAAGATTTTAGTTTTTTAAAGTTGTTTAATAGTTTTGGTGGGGTTGGTTTAAACATAAACAAAAATCAAGAAGCAGATTTATTAATTCATTAGGGTGAAAATCTTAGCAAAAAAAGTATGTATATATTTTCGTATTATTACATATGAAAATAAGCAATTATATAATTTCATTAGGTGATTTATATAATAAGGACAATAAACAATCAAATGGAATAATTTGGAAAGTATTAATACTTGGGGCAATGTATTATTTAAGAAATGTGTAATTAAATGACTCCTCCACCACAACATTCGCCTAAAAAAGCAAAACATCATTATCTCACTTAAAGATAAATGTGTGTTCCTTAAGCATAAGTACACCCACCCTACCCCACGCTCCTCTTTCTTACAACCCCCGCCTTCCCCCCGCAGCACATAATTCCCCATTACACCCGCACCCCTCCTGTTTTCTTAACATTTACCAAGTGCATGACTCTTCTCTCGCTTTTAGTAGGAATTTATAAAAATAAATACTTTATACAAGTTGTATGTTCGTTCTTGTGACTGTTGTAGCTAATAATCTCGGCGCGTTCCCCCATTCTTTATGTTATATGTTTTAGTGTGTTGATCTGGTTTGTGTTGTATTATAATATTAAAATACAATCTTAAAATTATAAATATAATTTTAATTTAGAACTTATATCAGTTAGATATCTGTTCACGTGTGTGTTGCAAATTAACTGGTCGCATCGCAATATTATAGATTAAAGGGGAATATAGAGAAATAATAGATAAACAATTGTGTATTTAAAAAACCATTATACTGGTTTTACTTTCTCTCCTCACAAAAAATTATGCAATATTTATGTAACGACTTATAATGATAATAGAAATTAAGGTGTTTTGTACAAAACTTTTTGCTTCTCATGAAATCACTCAGCGCCTGTATCGCGCTCTTACACCCCTGCCCTCCCACCTCAAACACTCTGGTCCCGCCCGCCCGAAATTGTGTGTCAACAACTTGTTAGGGTGTTTTAAGCCACCCAAACTTGTTTGGTAGTGTTATTTTTCACACAAAAAACCAAATGCCCTTGTTTGGTGTTATATTTTCACGGGAAAAAAAAAAATGTTGGAGAAGGGGAACCAAAATGGCCTCTCTAGGTGGTTGAATATAATTAAAAATGGAGCCTTTCGACCGCACCCTCGGCTGGTTCAAAAACCCAGATCCAACGCACTCTATGGCTACCATAATCGCAGCAAATACACACCCTTTTCGGGCTACCGCTAAACCCCCGAAACAAACACCCTTTACGGGCAGTAACACCAGAAATAAACACCTCCTTGTGGGCTGTTTTTCAACCGAGAACCAAGACAGAAACAAGACCACAACAACCGAAAACCATTAACAAAACAACCACAACCCGACACCTTGAGCGTGCGGCTGTGGTGATAACAAACCGAACGCACCCCGACTGCTGTGAAAACCCAATGCACCCTTTCGGTGTAAAAGAACCAACAAAACACCCTTGTGGTGTTCTTACCAAAACTGAACGCACCATAGTGGTTCATTTATCAGAACCAAACACACCCCTCGGTGCTATACCCAAAATCAAATGCACCCTTTCGGTGTTGTTTTATGTTAAACTACACGCACCCTGTTGGGTGGCTGAGACAGCCAAACACACCCATTTGTGGTGGTAGTAGTGGTGTTGATGGTGGTGTGGGGTTCGCGGTAGTGGTGCGTGGGTGATGGTTGGCGGCGTGGTGATGTGATTATGGTGTGTCGGCGTGGTGGGTGGTGGAGTAGAGATGGAGATGAAGGTGGCTATGAGATGCGTCGGTAGTGATGAGGCCGGTGCGGCTGGCGTAGGATTGCAGCGGCGGTAGTGGTGAGGTGGTCGTGGTGGTGTTGGTAGAGACAAGGTGATGATGGATCGGTGGTAGGGTGTGGTGATGGCATATGATGTTGGAGTGTGCCGCCGGCTGGGATGGCCGGAACCTCCCCGGAAGTGGCCGGGCGGTGCCGGATTTTAGAGAGGGAGAAAGAGACATATGTGAGGGTGATAGGGTGAATAATGAAAACCCTAATCATCTATTTATATATATAACAAAGTTTTAAATAAAATGAAAAGTCTAATATAGTTTGAGGTTGAAACTGTAATTATTACTACAGGGACCAAAAGTGTAAGTTTCGTAAAATAATGGTTCGGGTCTCGTTTGGGCTAGTTAACGATCGAATCAAAACACGAAAATTATGCCATTGCGTTTAAAATAATTTTTCCACCAAAAATGAGTATTTACTCGACTATTCTTTTATGTTTGTTTTTATAAAATATTTTTAAAATCATTATTATTTATTTGGTATCATTGGGTGTCACGGGCAAGCTTTGCCCGAAAAATAAAACTTTATTTTGAACGTTCGTGTTTTTAAATAAATGCGTTTGAATAAAATATTAAATAATTTATTTAATAAAAAGTAATAATTAAATATAAATTTAATTATTTCTAAGTCGGTACGAGTTGTGTTCAAAATTTTGTGAGGGCATTTCGGTCATCTTCTCTTTGTTTTCGGTTCTCGGACAAAACTAAAAAGTTGTCCGGAATGTCGTTTTACATCAAATTACTTTGGAGTCCGAGTCATGAAAACGTGATTTAGCAAGTCGTTTTTGATAAGTCAACTTAGGAATAAAATCTATATTTTCTCGTTTTCCAGTCAAATGAGTTTAAAATTTAAATTTGTACTCGAGGTTTGTAATAATAAATATGATTTATTATTAAAACAAGTTCTGAAAATTTTACCAGTTACGCGGTAATCATTTTTACATGACGATAGAAGGTCAAAAGTCAAAAAGTCAAATCGGACCCGAAAAGTCAAATAGTAAAATGGTCATTTAAAATTTCGAAAATCGCCGGATGTTACAGTAGACTTTAAATTAATTCAGCCAATAATCGAAAAACAAATTTTTTTGTTGTTCAGGTGGCGGCCCCCTTAATTTTAAGGGGACCGGCTTTGTAAAAAGGGTGGCCCCCTTAAATAATTAAGGGGACCGCCCTATCCAAAAATCCAAACAGCCCCATGCTGTCGAATTTTATACCAAACACATCACTCTCTCTTTTCTCGCTCACTTCCAAATGATCTATTCTTTCGTCAAGGAAAAGTTAGATTCAAATCTAATACTCCTCAAAGTAGGTTTGACAACTTAAATATTTCATCCGAAATATTCAAGTATCTTTAACATACAATCGCAAACGTTAAAGGTCATATCCGAAAATTCATATTCAAGCCTTTTAACAACATATGTTAAAACGCTTTTCCAAAAGCTAAAAGCTAACATCAACCGTCGTGTGACAAAGATCTTACAAGTTTCTACATAAGTGATTCGTAGCTTCTCTTATATACACATCCTAAGACTAAGTACTTTCACTTCCGTTAGTCTTTTCATCCCCTTAGGAATGTCACGATGTTTTATCACCATGAGGATCAAACTTGCCCATCGATCTTAGGATAGAAAACTAATCAAAATCTACCAAAAAGTTCGTAAACGTGTCATTATCTATTTAATAGTCTTGTTACTATTAAATATATTTCGATAAATCTTGACAACTTAATTATTTCATCCGAAATATTTAAGTATCTTTAATTGGCGAAATGCAAATTAAAATGTCACTCTTTATTTATGTCAAACTCGTTTCACAAAAACCTTAATCATGCCTCTATTATTAAATAGATGGTTAATATTTTCCGTCCACCTTTTCCGCTACTACCTTTAAGATAACCTCATACCTCGTCGTGTGATTGTTCTATGAACATTCACAATACTCGAGAAAAGCTACATAACTTCGTGGATGAAGTTCGTTGTATGCTAACCATCATTCGTCTTGACATTGTCAAGCTCATCGCTTACGTCTTTATTCTTCTTCATTTTTCCCTTTTATTCCAAAATTTATGTCCGGATGAGCACGAACTAAAAGGGAAGGGAAAATACTCTCAAGAACTCACATTGGTGATTCTTATGCACCAAAAACCACATCAAAATCCTTCACCATAACCCTCAAAATCAAAACATCAAATCATCCAATTATCCAAAATACGCTAGGGGCAATCACTAACAAGTCAATCGACAACATCTATTGTGATAAAAATGCCGAAAGCAACCGCCGTCGATATCTCTCTCACTAAATCATACATCCCTAAAGTATCTTAAATTCCCGGCTTCTCTCCCACTCTCGCCCAATCTATTTTCTCTAAATCCTTCTCACAACTAGGAGTACATGAAAATCTATTTTAATACATTGTTGAGATATGCTAAAAACATTTTTTTTCATGCATAAAGACCTCTAACTTGTTGTCAAAGTATATAATCTAATATATATTTTCGACACTCTTGATTGAATCAAGGAGTACTTGAACTATTTCTTAGGTTTTACGTTTATTAGAGTCGAAATAATTCTTACTCCACATTTGTTGCATTTAGGCACACACTAGGATTTCAACATAAATCTCATTTGATGATATTGAAACCTATTTTCCAATTAACATATCTTTCTATTATACTACACCTAATAGATTGTCTTCATATTGATATGTTCCTTCAATTGCTCTCTTGGATGATCCTCAATTACAAATATAGATGATTGATTGCTACTTGCTATATGAAATGATTTTGTTCTTAGTATAAACTAGGCCTTTGCATGCTCACTTAGTAAAAGCCATAATTTTACAACAACACTAATTAAACTTGTGAAAATTCTTATGTGTTGCTCATCTTAGGTCTTAGTATTATTTCACACATGTTTGTTTGCCAAACATTATGTGAAATAGTTCTAATTTATACTTGTTCAAACTAGGTATTTGCATGATTACTTGCTAAAAATCTTAATTGCCATAAAAGGATGGACTTGCTGCAAATTAACCACCAAAACAGAAACCCTCACATAAAATTTTGAGAAAAATCAAATTTTGGGAAATCTGGGAAATGCTAGTAGGCGGCCCCCTTAATTTTTAGGGGGACTGACCCCTAATTAAGGGGACCGGCCTAGGCTAACACGGGTAAAACAATATTTTTTATCTTTTTAACCAAACCTTTACAACACATCGAATGTGCTCAATGCAACTTCACCAATGCCAAAACCACTCACTCCTCATCATGAACCAACTCAAGAAAACAATCACTCCAATCAAGCATTACTAAATCCTTACATCAAGGACACTACCAAATCACCACAAGTTGTCTCACATCCTCCATCTCTTATTTCACCCATCAATTCACATGTTACTCACACTCAAGCTCCACCTCAAAATGACAACCAAACTCCTTACATTAAGGACACTCCCACATTACAACAAGTTCTCTCATATCCTCCACTTCCTATTCCACCCATCAACTTACATGCTTCTCACACTCAAGCTCCACCTCAAAGTGATAACCAAACTCAACACACACCACCTCTATCTCTAAGTAGAGAAAGCCTAGTTGATGACATTAATCAACTTCAAGACCTATCAAACCTCTTAGCCATACATCTATCTAAACAACAAAACAACATTTCCTCATCACCTTACTCTTTAAACCTACCATACACCCTCAACATTAACCAAGTTGAAAAGTGTCATAGGAGTGCAATGAGTTAAGGGATGCTCGAATGTCAAAGTAGATATCTTGGGAAGATTAAATGGGGTTGATAGGAGCAAGACTTCACTAGGGATGATACAAGCTCGCCTCTTTGGTTCAAGATTTAAAGTGTAGTATAAGTCTGGCCTAAGAGTCCACATTTTGCTTTGACAAAAGGGGGAGAAGAAGTGTAAACAAGTAACTTATACATTTTACTATAAGTTATAGTTTACATATTTTATCATCATCAAAAAGGGAGAGATTGTTGGTAGAAATATTACGATATATAATTATACATTTTTCATTGTTTTGGTGATGACAAACATGTAACTTATAACACATAACGTAAAGTGCTTAAGTTACTCATGATCACAAATATCAATGCATAACTATGACAAAATCTCTCGACGTCTCAAGTTGCTCACCAAAGTTTGCACGAAGTAAATCCATTCCGGTCTGGAATACAAAATACTGCCTTTATATATTTTATGATCAAAGAAATTTATTAACCTCCATTTTTTTTATAAAATGTTCAAACTTTTTTATAACTTTTACAAAAACAATTTTTTACATTTAAAAGACATGTTTTATTCAAAATAAATATTTTGAATTCAAATTTTCTACCTAAAAACGGCTAGAAATGTTCCAGATAACACCTCCCCTAGAAAAAGACAAAAAGGGAGCGTCCTAGTCTGGGCGGCCCCCTTAATTATAAGGGTTGTCCCCTTAAATATAAGGGCACCTGTACATGAATTAAGGGGACCGGCCAGACAAAAATGCTCCCCAGTTTGCCTATAAATACTGGACTGTTCTCCACTGATTTTCTCACCTTTTGCACTCATTCTTTTCTGTCTAAAATCAGTTTATACATCAACTAAAATCTTTTGATCATTTAATCCTAAGCATTTATTTTCAAGTGATTCAAGCTTATTCCTCCACATGCAAGAGAAGAACTCTCATTATCATTAAGATACGAAGTTATGTAGTTTAGTTAGTGCATTCGTGACTTGTCTTTGCATTCACAAGTAAGATCGAGTCCATGTAATCCAAACTTGTGTAATAGTTAGATCATGATGATCATGGTGTGTATAGTTGTTAGATCGTGGTGATCATAGGAAGTTTAGTTAGATCATGGTGATCGTAAAGAGTTTAGATAGATCGGGGTGATCTTGTTAGTGTCTAGGTGAAGTGTATTGAAGTTGTAAAGTGAAGAGAAGTTGTGAAGTGAAGTGAAGTCATGAAGTGAAGTGAAGTGAAGTTGTGAAGTGAAGTGGAGTTGTGAAGGGAAGTGAAGTTGTGAAGTGTAGTAAAGTTGTGCGGTTAGTATTTTAGTCTTTAAATAACATGCGTTTGTGTAGATTGGTTCTAGCTAGGATTAGAACTCGACATCTAGCTTAGTGTCGGCAAATAATGTAAGCAACGTTGTGTGGTTTTCTCCGTCGAGAATGGAGCTTGTTGATTAGTAAAGTAACTCTCGAGTTGGGTACTCGGGGAGTGGAGTAGGGCGAAGAGGAGCTTCGTGATTGAACCATTATAAATCATCGTGTTCGGTTTGCACTTTCTTTTACTTTTCGCTTTACATCTTTATTTACCTTATCGCCGTTACTTTAATTAGCCTTAAGAGATTTATATGTGTGTTGATTGTTGCTTATTTTTTTTAATGATGATTGTGTTATGGATAGAAGTTAGTATTGTGATTATGTTTATATTGCCATGACATGTTCTAATGAATATAGATGTATTATCCACACTTCTCATATTACGTTCAACTTGATCGATAATTTGATACAAAACGTTATAATTTTTAAATGGAACATATTCACCCCCCTCTACAATTTCCACAATTGGTATCAGAGCCAGGTTGCTCTAATTTTCAAAACAAATGGTTTTAAAAATGGAGCACGATCCATGTATCAAATTACCCATGAAGGAGGATTAAATATGAAAAGTGTTTTGTTGCTTAACTTGTATTAGTCTTGTTGTTTAGTATACTAGCTCGAAGTAAAAATGATGCTTAAAAATACGATATGTTTTATGTTTCGGTATCAAAACTCAAGTAGGCTCTACCTCTTTCCGTTTTAAGTCACTTAATTAATTCTTTGTAGAACAAATGCGAATCTGTGTGTAAGGTGCGGCCCCTTATCTTCAAAGGAACAGCCCTCTTAGTCTGGCCGGCCCCCTTATCAATCAGGGGCCACCGGTTTGATTCGGCAGATTTTTAGAAACTTTGAAAATTCATATAAAATCAACCGTAAGTCCGTAGTAGTCGTACCACCCGTCATTTTAGAGATAATTGAGTCTATTTTCGTTTAAAAATACTTACAAGCATTTATTACAAACTTAGTAGTCAACAAATGAAAAAATACTGACATTTAGCTGGTCACGAAAGTTGTGTGTCGTTTTGACGTAAAACTTGTATTTTACCTTTTCCTTCGAGTCGGGCATTTCTAGTTGGTATACCTTTGAATAATGATGTAATTAACTTTTAAAAAGTATTAAAATTGATTAGTTTTTGAAATGGGAAGGAAACTGATTTGTTTTCAAACAAAATCGAGCTAAGTATACATTGTTGTATCTAATACACAAAATGATGACAAGTACTTTGATGTGTTATGCTATATGATTATGTGCACTTCTTTGTGTCTTATGTTTGTTAATAGAAATTATTAAATGATCATTGCTATTTGTAATTGAGGTAATTGAATATCTAAGCACATGTGCCATGTACACTATTCGTTTGTAGCTAGTTTTTTGAATTATGTCTAACTAGAACTTATTCTAGATTTCTTGCATTAAGATTGCGAAATTACTCTTGCATTGCATATAGGCATAGATCACTTAATTTAAAATTGCTACATAAACATCTTGCAAATCTTTTCGAGTATGGAAATATACTTAGGAATAAGAGTTCAATAACTTGTCAAGTATATTATTAAATATGTTAAAACTAGTCACCTAAATATTTCCAATGATTTAATCTATTTTCAACAACACGTTTAAATATTTTCAACAACTTGATTTGTTTGACATTGGGTTGGTTAAACAAAAAAAATGATTATACTAATACATTAGTAAATAAATAAATTAAAAAAAAGAAAGAAAATGCTTGTGCTTGCATGGTTCTAACATACACACATAATTTTATATATATATATATATATATATATATATATATATATATATATATACATAAACATATAGTATTTTACAAAAGATGTGTATTATATAAAAATTGTTAGAAAACTCATTTATATACTCATAAAATGTCAAAAACTATGCATAGTATACATAACAACAAATA